>JAJOOO010008022.1:0-82002 GCA_029582685.1 Solanum piurae | reverse complement strand
ATATATTTTAAAAACAAACTTTTTTTTGGAGGGGGTGGGGGGCTGATGGGGGCGATGGTCGTGAGTTGGGGTGAAAAAATAAAGATTTGAAATTGGAAATATTTTTAAAAATTAAACTTTAATTTTTTCTTTTAAGCTGGGGTGGTGGACTGGTAAGGGGGCGGCCGGAGAGGTGGGATCGGATGAAAAATAAGAATTTGAATTAGAAAATATATTTTAGAAACAAACTTTAATTTTTTGATTTTTTTTTGGGAGTAGGGGGGGCTGGCGGGGGGAGGGGGTCGAGGGTAGGAGTGGAGGTGGAATAAAAATAAAAATTTGAAATTTGAATTATTTTTTTAAATAAACTTAAATTATATTTTGGGGGGGGGGGGAGGGCTAGGGGGTGAGGATGGGGTAAAAAAATTAAAAATTGAAGTTGAAAATATATATTTTTTTAAAAAGCTTTAAGTTTATTTTTTTCAACAAAAAAAATTGTAATTTGAAGTTGGAGGAGAGTTTTCGAAAATTGTTTCCTTAATTTTTGAAGGAAAGACATTTTCCTTAAATTTGAGGAAAATGAGTTGATTTGGAAAACATTTTCCAAAACATTTTACCCAACCAAACATGAGAAAATTGGAAAATATTTTCCGAAAAATATTTTCCTTCATACCAAACACACCCTTAGTGTCTTGGGACACTATATGTAAACCTCATGCAGGTGGTGGCCTAAATATCATGGATTTATGCCTCTGGAACAGAGTTGCAATACTAAAACAATTGTGGAACATAGCTAGGAGAAAATAATGCTTATGGATTTAGTGGGTCGCAAAAAGCAGCAACATGAATCACCCCAAATAGAGCTCTAAAACTCACTTTATCAAATTTTCAAATGTTGAACAAGAGCTAGAAATGAAGGTTGGTCTTTAATTAAAAGACCAGTCAAGTGACTTCGGCAAACACGGGCGGAGGCCGCGATCATGGTGGTCAACAGGGTCAGGTCATCTCTGCAACTTCTTCACACACGCAAAGAGTTGAGGCCACTCCTCTCTTCGCGAATGTGGCACCAAGCTCACAAACCTTTAGATCAAATTTCTTATCTCCTTGAATGAGGTGAGAGATGCGCGAATGGGAAAAATAATGGTTCTGCACTAGCAAATGCTACACAAGCCCATACTTGAAAGGCGCAAAATGCCTGATAGGGGCTCAAAATTTGTTTGGAACCCTATGGCCAGAAAAAAAAATATGCTACCCCTACCGAATTTGGATATTAGGATCAACTCAAAACATTCAACCGAGGTCATCTTAACAATAAGTGGGTCCCACACCCAAACTCCATTTTAAGACAAAATCCACGAAGTAGCTCGAAATGAGTATTGAATCGTTAGGATCCACACCGAACGTCCTTCTAGACTAAACTCGAGTCCTAGAGAATATGGAACCATCAGAATTGCATTCTGAGGCCGTCTAATTGATGTTTTGACAGAAGTTAACTGTTCAAGTTTCAAAATGTCCAAAAAATGAAAACTTTCCTAAAACCAAATGAATAACCATATGACCAAACAATTAGTCCCAACAAGGCATAAATTAATTGGGGTCGCTATCAGAAATCTCTAAATATAAAAAAGAATGTAATAAAGAGAAAATAACCTGGATGGTCATTACAACATCCACTACTAAAAAGAATTTCTTCATCAAAAGTAATTAATCAAGAAGTACATAAACTGGACATTTAGACACTAAAATTAATACAATTGAAGACGAACCCAAAATTGAGTTAGAATGGAATTGTGGGACCCGTACTGGGAATACTGAAATTGACTCTGTCTATTGGTTCGATTAGCTCAAGGAACTTGTTACCTAAAAATAGGCACAATCAAAACTCAGAAAACAAGAACGACTATTCATGAAATAAACCAATCAACAAAACCTCCACTCAATTTGAAAAGGAGAAGAAGGAAGGTAACTTATGGATTAAATGTGTGATAATAAAGCCTACAATCACCCAAAACTATGCCCAATTACTCCCACCAATATTAAGCCAATTCCCACTAAAACGAGCTCCTAAGAGTTAAAATTCAATCCAAAGATATGAGAAATGGACTTAAAATGGGTATAACTACTTGCATACACCACAAAAGCGGTCACTTTGGCCCCTCAAGCGGCATCACAAAAGTGATGGTCTGACTGCTAAAAAGACCTGGACACAACGGAAGGCTACAACTGAAGTGGTCCCTTAGCCTCTTAAGCGACCACCACTAAAGAGAAACAAGGGTTGCTAAAGAGACTGGAAGCAACTTTTGTTTAAGAAGTATTAGGCCTTCTAGAGCAGTTGGACTAGCACAATGCACTAGAAATTTTAGATAAGTCCTACCAAACTTCGCTTGATGCCTGAGAATGGTTCAGAACTCCGTGCATACAAGAAAACTATGATATCTCACTAAATCTGGCATTACAAACTTAATTAAGATGTAGAAACTTCCAATTAAGATCGTCTCGAAATAAAGTGGGCCCCACACTCAAACTTTACTGTAAGCCAAACTCTATGAGGTGGATCAAAATAAGCCTAGAAGCCTCGAAATTTGCACCAAAAGTCCATCAAGACCAAGCTCTACATTCTGGAGCTTACAAAACTGTTAGAATTACATTCTGAGACCATCTAATTGAAGTTTTGATCGAAGTCAACCACTCTAGTTTTAAAAGCTCAAAAATACAAAAAACTTGCATAGAAACCAAAAAATGACCTAGTGACCAAATTTTCAGTCCCAACAAGTCATAAATTACTTGGGGTTGCTATAGAAAAGCTATAAGTAGTGAAAGAAATACAATAATGAGGAAATGACATGGAGAATCATTATGGGTCCGTGGTGATCTCTACACTGCTCATAGGTGTTTTCCGTATATTATCTGCCAGAATGACCTAAATTTGAGGCAGTGTAGGTAGATTGATCTTCTGAAGGACTATGTTCTCTCTATTCTTTTCCATCTAGGCAAGGGGAATGTGGTAGAAGATGTCTTGAATTGGAAGGCGGTGAAGGTGGTGACTATGGGTAATCTAGCCTTCCTTTATGCTACAGAGCGACCTATGGCTCTAAACATTCATTCTTTAGCCAATAGGATGATTCATCTTGATATTTTGGATTCTAGGTGGGTTGTAGCCTATGTTAGGTTTAATCATCTCTTTTGGAGAGGATTCATGGTCGACAGTTGGAGGATGATGTCTTGGTAGCTATTCAAGAGCAAGTTTTCATAGGTGAGGCCGGGCAGCCATCTTGGATTCTGATGGATTTTTGAGGTTTGATGGTTGTATTTGTGTTTTGAGAGTTGGAGATTTGATTCAGTTGATTCTTCGTGAGATCCATGACTCTAGATACTGTATTCATCCGGCATAGTGAAGATGCATACTATTTTAGGCAACATTACAAGTGGAGTCACGTGAGGAGAGATATTATAGACTATGTGTCTCTGATTCACGTGTCATACTGCATCTTGATGAGTTAGAGGCCTAAGAGCACAGTACTAAAAGCAATCTGCTTACTTTGAGGAGTTAATATAATACTCTGTAAATTCAGGGTAGGATTTTAACTCCTTTCCCACTTTTGGTTTTATATGATTTATCCTAACCACTATATAGTTTTGTGCACTGTCAGTGTACTTTTAGGGGTGGCAAAATTAGCCCATAAAGTATGATAAAAGTTTTGTGCACTGTCAGTGTACTAAACTTCTCAGACCATCACGTAAGGTAATTAACCACGATAACTTTGTTAAGTATGTAGAAGTAATATTATTACCTTTTTAAATATAATTATAGTTCACAAAAACAAAAAATTAAACGCAAGTAAAATTGTATTTATACTCTAACTAAAATTGTGCAGAATGCCAAATTTGTTTACTATCGATAATTTCATGTCAAATTCTCAATATTATAGTCTGAATCACTACGAATGTTTTGGATCATTTATTAATCATGAAAATATTATTAAGTTCTAGAAACTTCTTGATTTTAGGTCCTTTTTAGTTTTAATTAAGGCCCTTTCAAGTTAATCTAATTCCAAAAGCTTTATAGATAGCAGTCATGCAAATTGAATGTATAGAGAGCTTGGAGAAAGGACCAACTTAAATCATATTATTAAGCCATGTTATTCTGTCAACTCTTTATTGAACAATTATCATATAACAGATGGAGCACATCAAAATTTGATGTGAAATACACATGGGGCACATGAAGGCAAAACAAAAAAGGATGATTAAATCCTCATAATTTGAGAGAACTAGAAATATGGAGGTTTTGTAGGAGTGAGAAGAGAGAGATTAAGAGAGAAGAAAAAGAAAGGAAGGCAAAGATTGTGGTTTATAGATGAAAAAAATTACTTGATTAAAAAGATAATAACCTACTATATTAGGTCAATGCTACCTGATGGTGTAAAAAAACTATACATCGACAGTGCATATAACTGAAACTCTAAACTTATAGGTAATTCATATAACCTGTCAAGTTTGGGTGAGTCTTAGCTCATTTCAGGCTATTTAAAAAGTTCGGCTAATATGTAACTCTACTAATTTTGGGTGGGTCATTATTGACTCAACTCATTTTGAACATGCCAAATTTAGTTCAACCCGCTCATTTGGTACTCCTAATATTTCATCTCTTTCCCAACTCCTTCCACAATATAATATAAAAAATTTAAACACGAAACTACACAGTTTCTAGAAAACTGAAAGATGCAATTTTAATCGAAGAAAATAATAGTCTCCGGAATGAACTCTCAGATTGTAGTGGATCACATTGATTCATTAGAAAAATTTGCTATTCCTAGAAACTGGACATTTTGTGCACTTGCATATGTAGGTTTAAGGTAAAAATATATAGGAGATGATGAGTGTGTTAGATAAAACGAAAAATATTTTCTTGAAAATAGTAAGTTAGGTTGTCAAAAGTTCTTTTTATGGAAAAAAGTTTCCACCAAAAGGAGAAAACAAACTTCTTTCACATTGACTCAAAAGCTAATTATTTTTGTAATTCTAACAATTGTGAACTTAATATGACTATATTAACCAACATTTAAACTAGGTAAGCATATCAATTTTTTTCTAAATACTAAAAAAAATCATCATACACTATCTGATTTGCTAAGGAGTCATTTGATTCGGAATAAGGATATGAATTATAATTTATATAAGACACCAAAATTAGATGGGATATAATTACACATTCTATATAAGTATAGAATCCAACGAATTTTAATTGTAATGTTATATTAAATTTTAGCTAATATCATCAATAAAATAAGGGATATATGTGATGCTAAATTTTATATAGGTAAGAAAATGACCCTATGATTATTTTAACAATCTTAAATATTTTTTTTCTTATTAATAATTTTCATCCTCCAAACAAGTATTTATCGGAAAATATTACTTTATCTAAAAAATATCTCAATTTTTTCAAACTCAAGATTTTTTGAAATATAATTCATATCATTAAAATTCATATACATATCACAATTTTTCTTCATTTTAATCACTTCATTCAGTACTACTCACATGTAATATATTATTGTAAATAAGCATTTGTTTCTCCCAATGATACGCTACTTGTTACAACAAATTAAAATGACTGGTTGGTATAAAAGTTATAACTACACAAACAATACATAATACTTAAACTTGCAGATGTGATAACTATTAAGGAAACAATGAACTGCAAAAATTTGAAGAAAAGCCACAAAGAGGTTTACATGTTAGCTAATATGAGTACAATAATAAAAAATGTATCTCATATATGTTAAGGATACATAAAATATTATGTTAAATTGAGATGCAAGATAATTAGTTCTACATATAATCGATCCCATATATAATATGTATCAGTTAACCAAAAGGTTATGTAATAGAAGGATTCATGGGTTTGATACTAAACAAAACAATAATCTCAAATCAAGAAATTAAAGCAAGCATGTAATCCAATGATGCCCATTAGTTCCATACGGAAAAAAACCCAACAAACAAGCAATTTAAAGAAAAATAGCTCCAAACACATGAAAGATGCAATTTCCACATGAGGAAATTACTTTATCACTACAAATATTCCTTATGAGAGTTGTCATGAATTATCTTGACAGTATCATATTGATGATTTGTCAGGATAATTTTATGTTCCTGAAAACTGGACATTGGATGTCTCTACCACCTGCATATGTAGGCTTTAAGATAAAATCAAGAGGAGATTATGGGTGTGATAAATAATAGTTTCTTGAAAAAATAAGTCAGTATTTAGTTATCAAAAATAACTTTATGGGGAAAAATTCATACAAAAGGAGAAAAAATCTCTCTCTCTCTCTCTCTATATATATATAATTTTTTTTTAAAAAAAGTCATTTAAATACTAGATTTTTTAAGGACCCATTAGATTTTAAAAAAGGATATTAGATATTATAATCTCAATGAGAAATCAAGAATATAGAATTGAACCTTATTCCCAAAATGGATATATAATACAAAAAAATTGATTTAAATTTTTAGTGATTTTAGCTAATATCAATCATCAAACATTAAAATAAATGTAATATCAAATTAGATGAAAGGACTAACCTGATCATCAGAGTAAACTTGATCAAACTCTGTACCTTGTTCATTAGGTAGGTTAGAATTTGAAGGTCCATGATTCTGGAAGAGATAACCCATATTATTGAAATCAAAATATGCATCACAATTTTTCTTCTTATTTGAATCACTTCCTTCAATATCATTCGCATATGATGCCGTAATAATCCTTTTTGCATTAGACATGTTTGGCTCAACAATATATTGTTGGAAAATCGCATTTGCTTCTTCTAATTCATTAATAGTCGTATTTCCAATATAAGAATCAGAAACATTGTATGCATTGACATTCAAGTTATACTCATTATTTATCGAATTTCCAATTTCTGTATCCAATATTACTCGGCAACCTGAATATATTTCTCCATGGGTCACATTGAGATCCAAATTGTAATCACTTTGATTATGATGGTCCCCACTATTAAACTCCATGACAGGACTATAGCTAGTATTCTTAGTAATTGTGTCTTGTAGTCCGTGTGAATTCAACATTTCTAATAATGGTCCATGTTGTTGTTGTAGCCCATCACCAACATAATTTTGGGCTGGAAAAAATGAGTTATTGAATCGATTCTCAATGTTGAGGTAGTGGGCATGAACCCGAAGTTGTGGAAGATAAAGTTGTTGTTGAGTCGAACTCTCCCCTCTAGCAAAACTTTTGTTGGTATTAAGAGTTGAAATTGGAAAATATATCCCTCTTTGGCTTTGATCAGGATCATGTTGTAGAATTGGTACATTTGTTTGAAGACGAGGCATTGTTCCATATTCTTGAAAACTACCTCTTTGCTTAGAATCTTTTGAGGATCCTTGACCTGATGCGTGATGAATATGTTTTCTCTCTTTTGGAGCTCTCGAGTTCTTGCGACGACATTCCTGAGATGTTATAAGAGAAAAAATAAAAAGAGAGCTAGACCATGTGTATTTATCATCTGAATTCATTGTTATTCAGTTGTGTTTGAAATAATAGAAGTCATTTACAATTTTTTTTTTGGTATTTGGTAATTGGTGGAGAATAAAAATCTTTTGCAACACTATAAATTAAAGATTGATAGTAATATTATTCTATTGATACACAAAATAATGTAACTTAGCAATGAAAGAATTAACTTCAATCACTAAACATCTAACAAATGGCAAAAGTGAAATAAAATTAGATTTTTTATGTTGCTTTCGATGTAAAATTAAAATCAAGACAGTTATAGAAAAATAACTTCTCATAGAAGTCTTAGATGATAAAAAATCTTTACAAGCAAAATATTTTCTAACAAACAAATACGAGAAAAATAACTTTATAAAAATGTTTTTTGGCGAAATAGCTTTCCGTGTACCAAACACCCCACTCCATGGATCATAATTTACCACATAATATATTTTAAAGATGTACTTGAAGATAGCTAGCCACTTGCATCCTTGTAAGATCAGGCACATCATGTTTCATCACTTCAAGAACCTCCTTTGGGTAACATCCTACATGTTCCATAAGAATATAAATTGAATTTAACTATAATATTCTTAGATAAAGCTGAGGTACATATAAATACAATAATTACTATTCTTAATGTAAGATAAGTTGATGTTAACTATAAGTATAAATTCTTATTTTTCATATCGTTCCATATAAATGAATTGTCAAGAAATTAATTAATAGTGAAGTAAACTTACTTCCTTCACCGAGTTGTTGTACTGCTTTCACGAATTTGGCATGAAGATCATTTGTCCATTCTCTGCAATCCTTTCGCCGAAGAACCTTATTAATAACATTTCTTTGAGTTTCTCCTTCCTTAGTCTCTTTCATGTTTTTTCTATCTCTCTTCCGCGTCAACTTGTATTTTTCATTAGATACAACATCATCTTCAACTTCATCAATATTCTTTTTTTGTTTCTTAGAACTAGCTACATTTTTTCTCTCTCCAGGTTGTTCTTCATTTTCTCCAACAATGTCAATTTTACCAATATCATCAACATTCATATGATCTCTTTTTGTCTCTGATCCTTTTGTCAATTTTTCTCTTTGGTTTTTTTTCCACAACACAAATTGTGACAAGCATTTCATAATTTCCCCATTAAATTTCTTTTTAAGATAAAGAAAAGCTCCCTCATCCAAAGCCATCTTTGCTATGAGCTCATTGTGTTCATCACATACAACAACATAATTATTTTTAGAAAGCTATTAATTAGAATTGAATTATATTATACATTATGTGAGTAGCTAATTTCAAGCATATACACTAAATTTTATCCATTATAATAATAATATTACAATATAGATCTATCATATTAAAAAAGAATCAAAATTAGTAATCAACAATTAGTATTGCTAAAACACACAATTCTTTACTAATCCTATTTAATAATGTATAATAGAACATTGAATTAACTATTAACTATCTAATGATATTAGTGGTGCATTTTATACCTAAATTCTTATAATGTAGTAATTAAAATAACTGACTTTACTCATAATATATGTCATAAGTGAAAGAATAGAATAAAATACATACCAATTGAAATTATATCCAATGTCACATGAGCTTGAGTTAAGAGGTTAAAATAAATCATGTTTGATGGATGGATATTGATTATCATCACATCAATTTTTGGTTTTCCTTTGGAGAGTATTGACATTGCTGTTGAAGTTGTACCAACCGTTGTAACTGCATGCATCAACGCTCTTGAGAAGTAAGTAAAGAAAATAGTACTCAAAATTATCATGAGGGCCTATTTATTTCTTATATACAAATTCAGTTGTAAATTTTATGATTTAAGTTTATTCAAATGACTTATAAGAAACAAAAACAACATAAAGCTTACTATCGACACCCACATATAATAGGATCAAAAGTTTTGAGATAATCTTATTTCATGAATATGAAACTAACAGGTTTAGAAGATTTAGCAAAGACTAAATTAAATATCTATAAATTCTAATATTCTCATGTATTATCTATTGTCCTTGCATTAAAATTTAAGTCTTGACATCTATAGGATACTAATCCAATAGAATACTAAGATAATAATGACAATTTATATGAAATTCATGTGTAATTTCATGTCGAATATATTATTGTATTAATGTTTAGATGAATTCAAGAATCTTAGCTATGTACGATATAATAACAATAATAACATACCCAATAAAATTCCATAATTGGAGTTTAGAGATGATTTATAGAGTGTACACAAATCTTATCGCTACCTCCCGGAGGTAGAGAGGTTTCCGAAAGATCATTTTCTCAAACACATCAATTTAAGGTATATAGAAAAAAGAAATAATGAAAACAAATATAACAACTAAAAACATAAGTAATATAAAGCCTTAAAAGAAAGCGAAGGAGCAACAACAAAATATGGTAATAGCTGAAACCTCGTAAATAATGATTATAGATATCGAAAACTACAACTACAAGAATACTTAGCCTTAAATTGTATAAAAGATAAAAGGACAATAAGTTGACAAAAGAGGCATAAATCAATATAGAAAATTGAGTTTCAATACACAAAACACACATTCTTAAAAAAGGTATTACTTATTACTCTCTCTGTTTCTATTTATTTGTTTTGTTTTCTCTTGGCATGGAGTTTAAGAAAGTAAACAAGACTTCTGAATCTCTTGGTCTTAAATGAAAGATATTTCAAATGTACTAAAATATACTTTAATCTTGTGGTATTAAGTGTATCATGTGGAAAGTTGAAACTAAAGATTTGTCAAAAAAAAAAAGACATTCTTTTAAAAAAGGACTAAAAATGAAAATAAGTCAAACAAATTAAAAGGAAGGGGTATAATAGTTCTTAACGGATTACCAATAGGGTGTATTTTTATTTGCATCGGTGATAGATGTTTCAACACAACACATTCGCGAGGTGCCATAGTGCTTGTTATTTGTGATGATATAGTATTGATTGACGAGACGTAAAGTGGCATTAACGTGAGGCTGGGATTTGTACACATACCCTAAAGTCAAAAGGTTTCATGTTGAGTAGGATAAAAATTAAGTACTTGGAGCAAAAATTTAGTGACGTGCCCTATGAAGCGTAGGTGATACTTCACCACTCAGGTTATCCCCAAAATCAAAAGTTCCAAGTACCTAGAGTTAGAGGTAAAGGAGATGAGAGGATGTCACATATCATACTGGGGTGGATTTAATGAAATGGAGGCTTTCATCTAATGTTCAATGTGATAAGAATATGCCGTCAATACTTAAAGTAAGTTCTTTAGAGTGGTTGCAAGATCAACTATGTTATATGGGGATGAGTGTTATCTAGTCAACAACTCTCATGTCGAGAAGATGAGACTACATAAAATATAAGAAGGATGTATGGGCGCAGAGGCGGAGCCACTTTAGAATGAGAGGGTTCATCCGAACACCCTTCGGCGAAAAATTATATGATTTATACATGGTTAAAATAATTTTTTAAGTATATATAGTAGATGTCGAACCCCCTTCGGCTACTTCGTGTGTCTATTTTTTTAGATTTTGAACCTCCTTATTGAAAATCCTAGCTCCGCCACTGTCTGGGCGTACTAGGAGAGATAATATTAGGAATGAATATATTCAAGCAAAAGTCAGAGTGACCCTCATGGATGACAAGATGAGAGAAGTAAGGTTGAGATGATTCATACATGTAAAGAGAGAAGATGTATGGATGCCCCGGTAAGGGAAGTTGGTCATAAAGGGCTTGAGAAGGGGAAGGTAGGTATATAAAGTATTGGGGTGATGATTAGGTAGGTCATGACACAACTTTATCTCATTAATGACATGACCCTGATAAGAGGGTGTGGAGATCAAGGATTAGGATAAAAATTTGGTAGGTGATTAAGTGCTTTGCTTTCTCTTTCCCGGGGTACTAATATTACTTTGGTACTATTTTCATATTCTTAGATTTCTATTTCTACTAGTTCATTCTTTAGTCTCAACGGTTGTATCTTTTGTAGTTGTTGTTTTTATTTCTTGATATTGTCGTCTTGTTCATCTCGTTTGTGTCGGAGATCTATCAAAAACAACATCTAACCCTTCTCAAGGCAGGGGTAAGATATGCATGTACAATAACCTCCCTTGACTCCAACAATGGGATTGCACCAAATTTGTTGTAGTAGTATTGTCTAAAAGAAACTCGATACTAAAATTGTCAGTTATATACCCTTTTTCAGGGTGAAATAGTTCAAAAGAATAATCGTTTTAAGGTAGTTTTCACATAGAATAATTGTAGCAATTGCTTATTTTTTTAAAATATTTTGAAAAATGTCTATTGTCTTCACTAATTTAAGTAGAGGATGTAATTGAATAAACCTCTAAGGTTGAGTGATATTATGGCAAGTAGCTATTAAAATAAATTCCAAAAGCAATCCTTTTCAAATTAAGAAAAAATTAATAAAAATTGAAATATTTTAAAATTCAAGGTGGACGCTTGGTCAAGAGGATGAAATAACACATGTATATTAAAATATTAGTATTTAAAAAATAAATATATATTCTAAATATTTTGTTGAATTACAAAAGGAAAAAAGTCTTTGAAATTAAGAGAATTTTTTTAATTAAACAAACAAAATAAGATTATTTTTTATGAAAATCAGATCTCCCCAATATATTTATTCTACATCCAAGAATAGACAATAAAAGTCTCATGGTAAAAAATAATCATATCCAGATCAGTTTATCTTGTCCTTCTCTTGCTCTTTCTCTTTCCTCCGGTTACCCTAACCTTATGCCTCCACCACCCAAAAAAATCATTTTAAGACATTAGAGATAGATTGGTAAAAATAAAAAACGTACACCTTCAAAAATAAATTTGTGGAATTTAATTAATTTCTCCTCCAGCTCGATGTCACTCTAGACCAATTGAGAAAGAAACTTTCCCCCTTTTTCCAGAAAAATTCAAGTCCAAAACTCAAATTTAAAATTGATTAAATAATTAAAATCACCATAAATTGTGTGCCTCGCGGGACATCCAATAAAATTACAACAATGAAAATATTGACAGGAAATTATCAAACTCTTTTGAAAATCATAGATATCTTTATGGAGAAAACTAATTGAGTATGTGACAATCTTATAACAAGAACTAAAAATAAAAATCTAATTTGATTCTTTATAACAACACAAAAATCATTTATCAATTAGTAAAAAATCATATACGGGCATAGAAATAGTGTAATGACAACAAGGAAAATTGAAATCTAAGATTTATAAGATGTATGAATGAAATCTAAAACAAAATCGATGTTAAAATCACAAATGAGAAAAAAAACTTCTTATCAGTTAAATCTCATATAAATTGAAATCATACAGAGTGTAGTTATATCAAAGAATCCAAGATTGCAAGTTCTAAACATAATTTTTAGAGATGTTACCATTGTGATTATAAGACTTCAGCAAATCAGTGATATTTGTAATGAACTCCTTGTCCAAATCAACCAACAAGGCATCGATTGCCTCTATCATGCCAAAAAAGGGAGTTTCCATTAAAAAAAAATCCTTCAATTGTATGGGATTTTTTCTTGTCAGACATAACAAGGAGTAGGTACAACAAAATATTTTTCTTACATAAAAGACTAAATTTATAGAGAAACACTTACTCTTTTGGTAGGTGCTTTATATAGTATCTCTATTGTCTAGTAGACTTGTTTATGATACAAATAATATTTATTTTACCTATTTAAATGTTTTTCTTTCTTGAATCAAGAAAAGGTATAATAAAATCATACTATACTTGTTTAGTATAGAGGGCAATGTTTTCCTGAAAAAAATATTTTTCAGTGTTTTTTGCCTAAATGTATTTTCTGAGGAAACATTTAAGTTAATAGGAAAATTGACTTCTATCTCTTATGGCATCTGCGTGAGTATTTTTTTTCATTTAAGAAGTATAATAGTTACGTTTTTATCTTATATTTATCATTTCAACCAATACTTATATATCATTTTCAACCATTATCATTCAGAAGCGTCATCTAAGAGATTCTTCAATTGATGGTTTTTGTGGAGGCCCCAACACTCTATTCAATGGTACCCAGATGCCTTTATTCACAACACCTGCGGTCGCCAAAGTTCGCACTATATCTTACACCTTAGCATCTCCGAAAATATTATGCCATGTTAGTACTCTCTCTAGTGGGTCTCTAGAAGCGATGTTGTAACCACCCAGCCCATTACTTATACTGTCCATTTTGGGCTTAGGCCCGCACATCTTTTAAACGGATCACTAGTTGGTAAGGCATACTTACTTATATACCCAACATCTCTCATATGTTTTACCGATATGGGACTTCTTATCTTAAATTGGGGCGTCACATACACCCCTCTATGGATTCACTGTACTCACTGAGGTTTGCCCCACCGAACGGGATTTTCCTAGACTCCACACTGAGATTTGCCCTACCTTATCGAGATTTGCCCAATTTCAGTTTAACTCTGACCCACATCGACAAGGCTAACAAAAGAGTTACTCTGATACCATGTACATATGTCACTTGACCTGCATCCTTTTATGATGCATATATAGGTGTTCATGATTATCAACAGGCACTTCGTTGATATTACTCTACACTCAAGTTAGCTTTGGTGAGCCACCTTGTATTCCAGAGGACTTCACAATTACTTTCCAGTTAGTAGTTTTGAGGTGTCGTGGTTCTTGTCCCGACATCCTTCCTTAATAGTAGAGTTTTCATAGATAGATAGTTTTGGAGAGTCTTTCAGTTTTTGATATTTATTTAAAACTTATGTTTCATACTCAGTATATCAAGTTCAGTTGTGAGATTTAGTAAACTCTTTTTAAACGTTTCTTTCAATTTGATTCTTATGTATGCTTGAGTTAGTCTTTCGTTTGTAGTCATTCAAGATAAGGGTTCGCTTGAGTGCCAACAATGGTTCTCGAGTGCCGGCCACGTCTAGGGTATAGGCTCAGATCGTGAAAAACATGGTATCCGAGCACAAAGTTCAAGTGTCCTAGGGTGTCTATGAAGTCGTGTCTATAAGATCTTATTTATGGTTGTGAGGGCCCCACTCCTATAAATAAGGGACTACCGACATTTAAGAAAGTTTCTCTTCTTTCATACTCTATATCATGCAATAGAACTGTGTCATAAGGAACTTATTCAAAATTGTGTGTTCACAAATCCATTCGACTATCCCTCATACTCAAGGTAGTTGAAAATCAAAGTGAGTTCATTATCGATGAGTTACTCTCAGCAAAAGTCTTGAGAAATTCATGAGACTACAAAGGGGCATTAAGATAAGCCCATGAGTGAGCTTAAGTGTTGAGATTCAAAAAAATGCACTCTTATTCATATGAATCGTGCGTTCGTGCTAAAAGTGAGATGTACTCCCATATCTCTAAACCTTGTTTCAGCTGAGACCTTTAAGAGGATAGTATGTTTTGGAATGCTTGGGTAGTATTTTTCACCCGAAAAGATAGTATGAGTTACGAGGTTATAAGAAGTAGTAGTAAAAGTTCCCAGAGTTAGAAGAATGCATGCACATACAGATGTAAAGTAATCTAAGAAAGGAAGATATTGATGAGGTAAATTATATCGTTACAGTCATGCACCTAGTGAGTTATTAATGAGTAGTTTTGTCTTATGGGTATATTAAGAAGTGACGAGTTTATGTAGATTTCATGATAGGAGGCAGAGTAAGAGTTACTAGTTAGGATGAGTTAGAGTATACTTTAACTAGAAAGGAGTTTATGATGATGTGTCATTGTGTTCGTAATGACCAAGTGTAGGTGTTGAATAGAAGAGCATGAGTATTCATGAGGTGATATCTCTAAGCTAGGTTTATGATCTTTAAGGGAAAACCCATAATATTCAAAGGGTTATAGAACTAATTAGGTATTGATGTATAGTGAATGAGTAAATAGTACTTAAGTCGTGAAATTGAATGTGATGATAATTCGTATGTAGATAGAGAGATAAAGATTCACCACTTGTCATGAGATTATAGTGGGTGAGTATTTCTTAATTTGTATCTAGTAGTTGTAAGTTAGTACAGTAAGCGAGCAATCATATTGATATTTGGGTTTAGTGTCACTCCCCGAGCCTACACCCTGGGCGGGACTGACATTGAGAACCATTGCTGGCCCCAAGATAGTATGAATTATGAAATTATGAGCAGTAGTACTGAAAGTGCCCAGAATTAGAGGAAAGTATGATGAGGTTCAGTAATCTAAGGAAAGGAGATAGTGATGGGGCAGATTATGTGATTGCAATCATGCACCCGGTCAGTTATAAGTTGTGAGTTTCCCTTATGAGTAAAGTAAGAAATGTTGTAGAGAGTTCTAGATAGAGGAAGAAGAATAGTTATTAGTCATGATGAGATAAAGTATATTTTTTTCAAGAATAGAGTTGATGTCAATGTGTCATCATGTTAGAGAAGACTAAATTCATATGTTGATTAATTGAGAAGAGTATTCATGAGATGGTAGACCCAAGCTAGGCTTATGAATTTTGAAGGGGGAAACCTCATGGTATTTAGAGGATGATAGAACTATTTGAGAGATAATGCACAGTAAGTGAGTAAGTAGTACTTAAGTTGCAAAGTCGAATATGATGGTAATTTATGAGTATGGAGACTAAGAGGTAAGGATTGACTACTTGTCATAAGGTCCTAGTGGATGAGTGTTTCTAAATTTGCATCCAGTAGTTGTAAGTTAGTATAGTAAGCGAGCAATCATATTGATATTCGGGTTTAATTTAGTAATAAACATTAAGCTTGAATTTGAGATGAGTGTCTTGATCAAAAGGATGGCAACATGAGGGTGATGATGTTGTCTTGAGATTTGAACTAAAAGACCTGGCATAGTGTAAGGTGATTAGCTTCAATAAATATGAGTGGTACAAGTGAGACCCCTAAACCTCTTGATTAAGGCAGTGAAGTGTGGCTGAGTCACAAGAGTAAAAAAAGCATTATGAGGTGTACCGAGGTGGTATATAATTAAAAGAGGTTAACCAAAACACCTTAAAAAGAACTCTTAGTACCTGCTTATGGAGAGTTCAGTAGTCATGAGGTAAGCTTTTCCCGTGTGTTAGAGTAGAAGAGGATGTAGACTAGTTAAGAGATGTTGGAATAGGTCCATAGCCTTCAAGTGTCAGCTTTAGACCTAAGGGGGAGATGATAAGATTGAAAATCAAGTCAAGTGTTGAGTTCAAAAGAGTATTGGAGATATCTTTTCAGAGGTCCTTTAAGTAACACAATAATTGTCACACCCCGAAGCTACCCCTAGGATGCGGAGACGGGATCTAGGATCACGAGGGACCCCAAGCTAACCCTGCTAGCATATCATAAGAATACTTAAACAAACTGAAGTCAATAAATACTAAGCGGAAGCATAAGTCATGAGATAAACTAAAAGTGATGGGGAATACCCCTATACTAAACCTGAATATATAAAAACTGAGAGTTTAACAACAACTAAAAAGTCAAACTCAAATACTAAAGCTGAATCTAACTATGTCTGAAAATAGCCTCTAACTAACTAGAAGTGTTGGGACATGCCCCCAACTAAATCTAGAAAAACTGAAACTAAAACTAAAAGCAAAGAAATATAATCATGTCACTCGTCCTCGAAGAATGATGACTCATCACTGATGCTGCTGAACTGAAGATCGGGAATAGATCTATGCGGGATATGGGAGCTGAGAACGTAAACCTACATCACGAGAAGATGTAGCGCATAGTATGCATTAGTACTTGAAAGGTAGAGAGCATCTAGGATAGAATAAAGCTTAACAATAATTATAACTGAATCAAAGCATAAATATGAGCAATGATAAAAGATGAAATGAATTTAAATATACTGAGAATACTGAACATAAATTAGCTGAATGCAATGACCAAGTTTATAACATGCTGAGACTAAAATCTGACTGTAACTGATAACATGGTCAATGCAATAAAATCATACTGAACTATGGGAGCTACTAATAACCGACATAAAACCACATCAGCTAAATGTGGAATCCGATGAATATGCCTAATCGAGAGGACCCTATAAACCCTGCCAGAGATATAAAGGCATGAGTGGCGTGATCAGTAAAATGTAATGCCCAACAGAGTGGACTTATCCTATGGGGAACGTAGTTCTGGGACTTGAGGGTGACTAACCCTAGTCCACTTCGTATTAAGCTTCTCCCAATTGATTATGTAATTAACATTTTATGACTGATTTTTTGTAATACCGGATAGCTCAAAACTGACATGCCAACTGAAAATGCAACATTAATATACTGATAATAAAACATTTAAAACTGAGACATGTGTATCTGAATTATCTGACCTAGCATGTGTAATTCATGAACTAAAAGAACTACAAAGCTAGGGTTATGAAATTATGAAAGAATCTACACAAAATGATACTAAAATCATGATAATCTGATTTGGATCATTCTATCAGCTAAAACCCAACAATTTCTAATATTCAAGAAACCCTAGGTTTCGATATATTAAGCGAATCAGGATTCTGACTGAAATCTAGGGACCTAATTGGTGGAAGGAACCCACTAGTGAAATCCCACATACTTGGTGACGAATTCCATGGAGAAATCTTCTAATTTTGGGGTTGGAATGGACGAAACCTTGCTGCGTTCTTGGACTAGGGCTTGCTCGACTTTTTTTCCTTATGTGTTCTAATTTTTCTTAGTTTTTGGTTAATGATTTGCTTAGGGTAGATTCTAATGTAGTTACTAGGCTAAAATTGACAAAAACTACGTAGTTTAGGGGTTAAACGACGTTGTTTAGGGGTCCAACGCGTAAGTAAAATACCGAACGACCCCTGACTTAAAAACTGTCGGGGGCCACCGACGGACCGTGGCTGGATCGATGGTCCGTGCTGGTAAACCGTCGTTTGGCGACTGGGAGATGAAATTGGGGGTTTGACCTCTGGCCCTGGACCACGGATCGTGGTCAGATTTACGGTCCGTAGGTCCTAGTGTGGGTCTACCCTTAGCCAATTTTTTGAGGCTTCTGGGGGAAGGGTCATAGGTGGTGAACCACGGACCACCAGAACGGACTATGGGTCACCCTACGGCTTCTGAAATCTGCATTTTGGTTTACTTTCTGATACAGGGTGTTACATTATCTCCCCCTTGGAAACATTCGTCCTCAAATGATGACTAAAATAGTTGGAGATGGAGGTAAAAAGCTGCAAACACTACCACTAAACACTGGAAACTGATTTCTGACTGAACTAAGTTCCAAGAACATGCAAATACGCTGAAAATGTAAGTACAAACTGAAGGAACATGATACTAAGACTGAAGCTACGCATGAATGACTAAAAAACTTAAGAGGAACTATTACCTCATCTGGAATGGAATCGGAAGGAAAGAGATGAGGATACTTGGCCTTCATGGTTGTTTCTGCTTCAGAAGTAGCTCCCTCTACGGACTGACTCCTCCACAAAACCTTAACTGAAGCGACTTCTTTGTTTCCCAACCTTCGGACTTAACGATCAAGGATATTAGCTGGTACCTCTTCATAACTGAGACTATCCATCACGACCACACTTTCTAAAGGTACAATAGATGCGGGATCACCCACACACTTCTTCAACAATGAAATGTGGAAAACTAGATGCACTGCTGCTAGTTCTATTGGAAACTCTATCTCATAAGCCATTTTACCAACCCTTTTCAAGATCTTGTAAAGACCTATATATCTAGGACTGAGCTTTCCTTTCTTGCCAAATTTCATCACCCCCTCATAGGTGACACTTTCAGGAAAATCCAATCATCAACTTGGAACTCTAATTCCCTTCTCCTTACATCTGCATAGGACTTCTGGCTACTCTGGGTTGCCTTAAGTCTATCTCTAATGAGTTGCACTTTCTCCATAGCATCATGAACTGAATATGGCCCTATGAAGGCTGCTTCACCTACTTTAAATCAACCAACTGGAGATCTACATCTACGCTCATACAATGCGTCATACGGGGCTATCTGAATGCTAAAATGGTAACTATTAATATAGGCGAACTCTATAAGAGGAAGGTGATCATCCCAACTACCCCTGAAATCGATCACGCAAGCTCTCAACATGTCCTCTAAGGTATGAATGGTACGCTCTACCTGACCACCCGTCTGTGGATGAAATGTTGTGCTAAGATTAACCTGAGTACCAAGACCTTTCTGAAACAACTTCCAGAAATGAGAGGTAAACTGAGGACCTCTATTTGAGATGATAGAGAAAGGAACCCCATGCAACCTGACTCTCTCATTAATGTAAAGCTTGGTGTAGTCCTTCGCCGAATCTGTAGTCTTAACATCCAAAAAGCACGCAAACTTTGTAACTCTATCAACTATCACCCAAATAGATTCATGCTGTCTGCGAGTACGAGGTAAACCTATAATGAAGTCCATGTTGATCACTTCCCACTTCCATGTAGGAATGTCGTTATCTTGAGTCATACCTCCTAGTTTATGATGTTCTACCTTCATTTGTTGGCAATTCAGGCACTTAGCCACAAAATCAGCTATATCCCTTTTCATACCATTCCACCAAAAGACTTCCCGCAGATCATGGTACATCTTAGTGCCACTTGGATGGATAGAATATCTGGAATTATGGGCTTCTGCAATAATCTGTTGTCTCAACTCACCTACCTTGGGAACACATAATCGACCCTGATAGCAAAGCACACCATCTCCTCCTTGTGAGAATACCTCCACTCTATGCTAATGGACTGCACCCTTTAGTTGAAAAAATATCATATCAATATCTTGATTTTCCTTAACCTCCGCTACCAATGAAGATTCTGACCCATTCTGAACAGTCACACCACTATCTGATATGCTCATAAGGTGAACTACCAAGCGACCAAGCCTGTGAACATCCTTTGCTAGATTTTTCTGTCACGACCCAAGGCTACCCCCTAGATGTGACACGGCGTACAAGACTTCGAAAAGCCTCATAACATATCATAATATAAGAGCATAGGAAAAAATGCGAAAAAATTAAAACTTTTCTTTACAATAGAAGTCTTTTATAAAATCAAGAGAGGGTCTCTAACACTATGTCCCAAATCATCTATAACACTTGAATACTATCTTAGGTACACGACCCTTACAAAAAGTTTAAAACATAAAGGAAAGACTTAAATGACATAATGGCTAAGCCCTCGAATACTATGAGGACTCACCAATCTTATTCTACTTGATCTACTATGGTCCTAGCAACGAGGGTAGAAGCCGATATCACCAAACCCTACACTTATAGAAAATGTAGAAATATGAGTTAGCACAAAAATGTCCTAAGTATGGAAGCCATGCATAAAATCCTTAAAACATGCAAAAAGGAAAATTTTAGTTGAAACCATGCTGTATGCCACTTTTGAACATCATCTTTAAAATAGTAGGAGAATGTAGCTCATAAGATAAATCATGTACAATTCATCATAGCATAAATGATATCAGCATAATCACAAGCATAGTCTCCAACACAAACATAATGCATACTCCAATCTTCACAAGACATAATTCACATACATAATTAAATACCAAGATCATCTCATCATAATAGAACTATCACATAAGCAATCCTAAGCTATAGTTGTGAATCCATAGATAGGATCCCATAATCCTATCTACACTAAGTATCACTTCTAGGACACCATGATCATGCATTACATACCTTGACCTTATCCATAGCCAACATTCATGGACAAGGAGACATTCATGTTCATAACTTTCAATAAGTAAAGTCAATCATAGAAACAAACCATATCATGCATACATAAATTCATATATCTTCATAGCATAAGGAAACCACACCATAACCCTTTTATAAGTCTACTTGTGCAATGTATAAGTGAAGTCCCATAACCCCACTCACACTGCGTAAAGCTCATTAAGAAGTCATAAGTATATAGATCATGTTCATGTTCATAATTCATACAAATCATAAATTTAACTCATAATCATCATATCATAAAAGAGACATACCATGCCCACTCTGAAAGCCTACTTGTGCAATGTATGAATGAAGTCCCATACCCCTATTCATACTAAGTAGAACCTCTTGAGGAACCATAGTACATAACTCATGTCCTTTTCATAATTCATATTCTTATCATATAGGGAAATATACCCTTAACCGACATAGACCATGTGAGCTACATGGAATTCGGTGTCTTACCCCTACACCGAAAAGAGGTGTCCTACTTGCCTAAGGTAGAACTAACATTTTTAGCTTTTAAGTGGATCCACTAGCTAATGACCTATGTGGGTACATAGTTATGGGATAAGGAGATTGCTACTAGAAACCTGGACTTTCTAACGTAAAAGGTTTCCATTTCATGAGATAACTTACTTTGGGAAGCCGAACTTTCTAGCGTAAAATCTTCCATCTCATTTTGAAATCCACTCGCTGCTAAGAATAATTCCCTTTAGAATTCATAATATGTCTTTACTTAAGTTTATGTTCATGAGAGAATGCACTAGGCACTCAAACCAACATAATATCATAATAGTTCATAGATTCATTAGGTGACAATGTCCTTTCAATTACCTTAGAATCATCAATATGTGAGTAAACCTTTCACATCATATTAATAGTGTGTTCATGAGAATATCCTTTTAATCGAAACAACAACATTATCATAGTCATAAACATTTCATACATAGTCATGTGTAATGGTATGGGGAGAATGATCTTGCAACCACACCATAATTACATAATAGTCATAGGATCTTCACTTTCTAAGTGAATCATAAGCTCATACACAATTCTTATCAACATGTACAAACCCTCCTAATTTTCTCTTCAAGGGCTATGAATCAACTCAGCCCAAACATCTATAATCACTATATTAGATAAGGAAATACAATGATTCAATAACTTAATCAACACTTTAATCATATCATAGTCATGTTCATGAATAGGGTGTGTGTGTGTGTCAGATTGCCCTCTCAATGACACAACAACAACATTATCATCATATACACTTCACTCTCAAAGTGTTCATAAAACATGCACATAATATCATAATAATGCATACCCCTCATATCTTGCCTTTAAGGATCATGTTAAGTCAACACATCTAGCATTCACCACGTGAGACATAGATATAGTCATAACTTCAAGCACAACATTAATTACATGTATACACTCATATATTCATATTATAGGTCATATGGATGAAGTCCTTTCACAATAATGCCATATACAATTCAACATACCTAATTGCTTCTTTCTTTAAGTCTTAACATCCTTAACTTATTTATATTAAATTTTACCATTAAAGCCCTATAAGTTATCTTGATGTTACAAGTCTTACTCTCAAGCAATACCTCATATGGTCATCATGAATACCTAATTCTAAAGACAATCCAACAACATGCTTAATTCTCAATCAATTATAGTCACATGGCATCATATAAACTCAATCAATATAAACATAATATCTTCTCATGCTTTCTTAATAAATTAACCCACATCATGATTTCACAACTTAGTAAATATGGGGGATTCAGGGGTTCTTGGGGGGGGATTTTTATCATAAATCAACAATTAATCATCAATTCAACCAAATCCACCATAATCAACCATAATCAACCACAAATCAATAATTGAAAACGTTTTGAATGAGAACGCATGACTTAGATTGAAACCCTAGGTCTTGGGGAACTTGGAAGCTTTGAAATCAAGTTTTGAAAGGGATCCAGGGGTGAAGGCTACCCATAGATGAAAAGACACCATACCTTAGGAAGATTTCCACACGTAATTGAAGAATAAAGGCTACTCCTTGAACCCTAAACTTGACCTTGTTCTTGCTCTTCAATGAAGTTTTAGAGAGAAATATTTGGGAGATAGTTGGTTATGTTTTGGGGTCTTGTGATATAATGAGTTAATAGGGTGTTTAATGACTTAAAAATAGTTTATATATATGTATAAAGACTGTAATAAATGACCCATACTTAAAACTAATTAATTTGAAATTACCTAATTTGGCCATGCCTTGGCCGTGAATGAGGCAGCAACACAGGTGCCATCCACGAACCAGGACTCACGGACCGTGAGTGGGGTAACTCCCCGTCCTGCAGGTCTGTGGATGGTGGCTACAACTCTACAAATGGGGCCTTGACCTACGGATCTTCCCCTATGGGCGTGGATAGACCTATGGGGCATAGGTCCCAATCCGTAGGTCTTTAGATTTTCGGCAGTTTTGGTTCATTGGGGCAGCGTTGGGGTTAGTCTTTAGGGTCCTTCTCAAGGACCCTTCGTTGGTCCTTGGGGGGTCGTACCTTGAATTTTAACCCCTTAACCCCTCAACCTAAGCTCGGGAAGTCATTTTACACTTCTAATCCCCACATCAAACTCAACCACACACTTGTAAGGCTCTAGTTCCACCTACTAGTTTTCTGGGTTGTTACATTATCTCCCCCTTAGGAACATTCGCCCTCGAATGACACTTTCAACACTTTATGGAATTAAAGACTCAAGACTGCTAGCCCATCATGCATGAAACATTTAAATGCATATAAACAAGGAGTAAACATCACTCCATCTCAATGTACTCAATACAACACAAGGAAGTATTAACTACATCTAACAACCCATTTATGCATGAGATTCTCATAACTAGTCATGTTCAAGGAGGAATTACCATCTCCAAGTCATAATATGCTCAACATACTCTCATGATGCAATTTACTGTCACAAAACATTTCATTCAAGGAGGAATTTCTCAACTCAAAACTAAAGCATGCTCATATATTCTCTTCATGAAGTACAATAGGCACCTCTTACTCAAAGCACTACAACATGAGGAAAACAATTCACATAAACTCATTTTCTTTCAAAACACAAGTTTCCATGAATATGCATTATATGAAGAAGTCATGGCAACACATACGTACATAACCACAATGTTAGCTAGGCACACCATCTCCCCCTTGGGAGTGAGCCCATACAACCACTTCTAAACATCATTAATCACATAATCGTAGGAGGAACTACCTTTTTCAACCAAAAGCAAGCTCAACATAACATCATGGAGCCATTATGCCATCTCATCAAAAGCATAACAAAGCATGTTCATCAAATCATCTCATGAAGTCAAATATGCCACCATCATACCAAAATGCACAACAACATGAGGAACATGTAAATCATGAAAAATCATTTTATACAAAACAAGAATTCTCTTCAAGAATATGCATAAAAAAAGGAGATCATGGAAGTTTTCCAAAACACACATGACTCCCAAAGCATAAACCAAGCCCAAAAAGGAACTCTTGGTATCATGCTAGACTAGGGATAGAAGAAATGGATGAGGATATTGGGACTCTCAATCAATCTTGCTATCTAAGCATACCATCTCCCCCTTGGGAGTATTCCCCCTACTAATACCTCAAATGCTACTCCTTTCAAACTCTTCCAAAGCATGAACAATAGTCATAATAACCTTACCGAGTTCTTAAAAATACTAGAGGTCTAACAACTATGCATCCAAACCCTAACAAGGTTAAAAAGGGTAACTCTATGGGACAAGGAAAAATCATGAGACACACATAACATCCAAGACTCCACAATCATGAAACGATTCAAGGAGGACTTATCGTCTTAAGCTAGAGGAGGAATAAAAGGGAATACAAGGATATTGGGACATCTCATTGGCCCTTGGCCTCCTAAATAACACCCTCAACTAAAACCCTTACTAAAATACCACCCTCAACATTCTCTAGGCATCACTTAAACACCACTATTCATCAAATCCTCCAACACATCATAAAAACTCATTATGGCTAAGTTGGGTTCCACCAACGTACACATAACCATAATCAAACCCATGTATTCTAAGGACAACATAAAAGCTCATCATGACCAATTCATCAAGTCACAAAAGACAAGCACTACCGGAATAGAAGTAAGCGTGAAACACATACCAGGAGCAACATTAAGAGGATACTCTTGTTCACCTCTAGCATGAAGAGCATCAAACCTAATTTTCTTCCTCTCTCTTCCCCTAGCGGTAAGTACTGGGCAATCTATTATTTTGTGGTCACTTCCACCACAACCATAACAATCCTTCATGCTGGCTAGACACTTATCATCATGCTTCCTTCCACACCTAGCACAAGTAGGCTTAATCACATAAGATCCACTACCACTCACTCTTTGTGATTTTGGGGTAGGCACCCTCTCCCCACTAAACTTTGGGAGGAATGTAGAAGAATCTTGTCCAAAGGACCTCTCAAGAGAAGAATTTTCATCATCTATCCTAACCCTCTTTTTCTCCTTCAATCTTTCTTCAAGTTTCTATTGCTCAAATTCAAAGGCATACACTACAAGATGAGGGACATTCATATTATGCTCAAACATGGCCATACACCATTCTTTTACTACTAAATATGAGAATCCCGACACAAACTTACTCATCCATGATTTGGGATCGGAAACTAGAATTGGAACATACTTAGACAATTATGTGAACCTCCATGCATATTCCTTAACACTCATATCACCTTTTCTAAGGTTGCTAAACTCAAGCACCAAAGCTTCTCTCATCTCTAAAGGGAAGAACCTAACTAGAAAAGCACTATTAAACCCTTCCCACTCTATAGGGCTCAATCCTACCAGTCTAGTCTCTTTCCATTGATCATACCATATTTGTGCAACCCCTTTGAGGTGACAAGAAGTTAATTCCACCTTTTCTACCTGAGTTACTCTCATAGAGTCTAACACCTTAAAGACCTTCTCCACAAACTCTTAAGGATTTTCTCCCAGCTTGGAGCCATAAAAAATAGGAGGATACCGCCCCAAGAACTCCCTCACCCTAGAAGCAGCCATCTCCCTTATTGGATTTGCTGGAGTTACAACCTCGCTATTGACTTGCACCGTTAGGCTTGAGCCAACAATTGGGTAGCGGACCTAAACTCTGCATGAGTCACATATTCCCCTATAGGGTCAATTGGAGCTTGGAGAGGAGCTTGGAGAGGAATCTTTTGCTCCACATTGCCTTCCTCATTCCTTTCAACGTAATCCCTCGAAGTAGTCATATCCTGAAAACCATAGGGCACAGATTAGGAGAAAGGGCTAATAAAGCTAAGTTCTATGGCATGACTTAGAGAATGAAGAAGTGAAATTTTCTTAACATATGATAGCCTCCTATTCATAAATTTGGCGGGCTTCAAATTTATGAAAATGACTCTACTAGACGTGGTTTGAGACATCCTAAAACCATCCCAAAATCTTGTGCTCTGATACCATATTTGTCATGACCCAAGGCTACCCCCTAGATGTGACACGGCGTACAAGACTCTGACAAGCCTCATACAAGCCTTATAGTATATCATAACATAAGAGCATACGGAAAAATGTGGAAAAATTAAAACTTTTTTTACAATAGAAGTTTTTTATAAAAACAAGAGAAAGTATATAACACTATGTCTCAAGCCATATATAGCACTTGAATACTATCTTAGGGACACGACCCTTACAAAAAAATCTAAAACATAAAGGAAAGACATAAAGGACATAATGGCTAAGCTCACGAATACTATGAGAACTTACCAATCTTCTTCTTCTTGATCTACTATGGTCCTAGCCACGAGGGAAGATGCCGTTATCACCAAACCCTACATTTATAGAAAATGTAGAAATATGGGTTAGCACAAAAATGTACTAAGTATGGAAGCCATGCATAAAATCCTTAAAACATGAATAAAGGGACATTTTAGTTGAAACCATGCTATATGCCACTTTTGAACATCATCTTTGAAATAGTAGGAGCATGTAGCTCATAAGACATATCATGTACAATTCATCATAGCATAAAGGATATCATCATAATCACAAGCATAGTCTCCAACACAAACATAATGCATACTCCAATCTTCACAAGACATAATTCACATACATAATTAAATACCAAGATCATCTCATCATAATAGAACTATCACATAATAAATACTAAGCTATACTTGTGAATGCATAGATAGGATCCCATAATCCTATATACACTAAGTATCACTTCTAGGACACCATGATCATGCATAACATACCTTGATCTTATCCATAGCCAACAGTCATGGACAAAGAGACATTCATGTTTATAACTTGTAATAATTAAAGTCACTCATAGTAACAATCCTTATCATGCATACATAAATTCATATATCTTCATAGCACAAGGAAACCACACCATAACCCCTTTATAAGTCTACTTGTGCAATGTATAAGTAAAGTCCCATACCCCCACTCACACTAAGTAAAGCTCATTAAGAAGTCATAAGTATAGTTCATGTTCATGTTCATGTTCATAATTCATATAAATCATACATTTAACTTATAATAATCATATCATAAAAAAGGCATACCATGCCTACTCTCAAAGCCTACTTGTGCAATGTATGAATGAAGTCCCATACCCCCATTCATACTAAGTAGAACCTCTTGAGGAACCATAGTACATAACTCATGTCCTTGTCATAATTCATATTCTTAACATATAGGGAAATATAGCCTTAACCGACATAGCCAATGTGAGCTACATGGAATCCGGTGTCTTACCCCCACACCGAAAAGATGTGTCCTACTTGCCTAAGGTAGAACTAACATATTTAGATTTTAGGTGGATCCACTAGCTAAAGACCTGTGTGGGCACATAGTTATGGGATAAAGAGATTACTACTAGAAACCCGGACTTTATAACATAAAAGGTTTCCATCTCATGAGATAACTTACTTTGGGAAGCCAGACTTTCTAGCGTAAAAGCTTCCATCTCATTTTCATATCCACTCGGTGCTAAGCATAATTCCCTTTATAATATTCATATTACATCTTTACTTAAGTTCATGTTCATGAGAGAATGCACTAGGCACTCAAACCAACATAATATCATAATAGCTCATAGATTCATTAGGTGAGAATCTGTTCAACCTAAGAATCATCAATATGTGAGTAAACCTTTCACATCATATTCATAGTGTGTTGATGAGAATAGCCTTTCAATCAACACAACAACATTATAATATTCATAAACATTTCATATATAGTCATGTGTAAGGGTATGTGGAGAATAATCTTGCAACCACACCATAATTACACAATAGTCATAGGATCTTCACTTTCTAAGTGAATCATAAGCTCATACACAATTCTTATCAACATGTACATACCCTCTTTATTTTCCCTTCAAGGGCTATGAATCAATTCAACCCAAACATCTATAATTACTACATTAGATAAGGGAATACAATGATTCAATAACTCAGTCAACACCTTAGTCATATCATAGACATGTTAATGCAAGGGGTGTGTGTGTGATTGTCCTCTCAATGACACAACAACAACATTGTCATCATAGACACTTCACTCTCAAAATGTTCATAAGACATGCACATAATATCATAATCATGCATACCCCTCATATCTTGCATTTAACGATCATGTTAAGTGAACACATCTAGCATTCACCACATGAGACATAGATATAGTCATAACTTCAAGCACAACATTCATTCCATGTATACACTCATGTTTTCATATTATAGGTCATGTGGATGAAGTCCTATCACAATAATGCCATATACAATTTAACATACCTAATAGCTTCCTTCTCTAAGTCTTAACATCCTTAACTTATTCATATTAACTTTTACCATTAAAGCCCTACAAGTCATTTTCATGTTACAAGTCTTCCTCTCAAACAATACCTCATATGGTCATCATGAATACCTAATTCTCAAGATAATCCAACAACATGCTTAATTCTCAATCAGTTATAGTCACATGGCATCATATAAACTCAATCAATACAAACATAATCTATTAACATGATTCTTTAATAAATAAACCCACACCATGAATTCATAACTTAGTAAATATGGGGGATTCATGGTTTATTGGGGGGGGGGATTTTTTATCATAAATCAATAATTAATCATAAATTCAACCATAATCCACCATAATAAACTATAATCACCATAAATAAATAATTTAAAACGATTTGAAAGAGAACCCATGACTTAGATTGAAACCCTAGGTTTTGGGGAACTTGGAAGCTTTGAAATCAAGTTTTGAAAGGGTTCTATAGGTGAAGGCCACCCATAGATGAAAAGACACCATACCTTAGGAAGATTTACACACGAAATTGAAGAAGTAAGGCTGCTCCTTGAACCCTAAACTTGACCTTGTTCTTGCTCTTCAATGAAGTTTTAGAGAGAGAAATATTTGGGAGAGAGTTGGTTATGTTTTGGGGTCTTAAGATATAATGAGTCAATTGGGTATTTAATGACTTAAAATAGTTTATATATATGTTTAAAGACTATATTAAATGACCCCTACTTAAAACTAATTAATTTGAAATTACCTAATTTGGCCATGCCTTGGCCGTTAATGAGGCAACAACACAGGTGCCATGCACGACCCAGGACTCACGGACCATGAGTGGGGTCACTCCCCGTCCTGCAGGTCTGTGGATGGTAGCTAAAACTCTAAAAATGGGGCCTTGACCTATGGAGCCTCCCCCATGGGTGTGGATAGATCTACGGGGCGTAGGTCCCCATCCGTAGGTCCTTAGGATTTTGGCAGTTTTGGTTCATTGGGGACACCTTGGGGTTAGGCTTTAGGTTCCTCTTCAAGGAACCTTGGTTGGTCCTTGGGGGGTGGTAACTTGACGTTTAACCCCTAAAACCCTTCTACCTAAGTTTGGGAAGTCATTTTACACTTCTAATCCCCACATCAAACTCAACCACACACTCGTAAGGCTCTAGTTCCACCTACTAGTTTTTCGGGTTGTTACATTTTCTTTATTCCTCAACATATGCTATACTACCCGTAGATAGTCTACTAAGATCATCTGCTACTACATTGGCCTTACTAGGATGGTAATGGACACTGATATCATAGTCTTTGAGGAACTCGAGCTATCTCCTCTGGTGATAATTCAACTCTTTCTAGGTGAACACTTACTGAAGTCTCTTATGGTCTGTGAACACATCTACGTGAACACCATGCAAGTAATGTCTCCAAATATTAAGTGCGAACACCACTGCTGCAAGCTCGAGGTCATGAGTTGGATAGTTCTTCTCATGCACCTTAAGTTGTCTAGAAGCATAAGCTATAACCTTACCTTTCTCCATCAACACACAATCTAGGCCGACTCTGGATGTATCGCAATAGATCACATAACTGTGTGAATCCTTTTGTAGAGTCAAAACATGAGTTGTAGTCAACCTAGTTTTCAGTTCTACGAAGATTTTCTCACAATCATTTGACCACTGAAACTTAACCTTTTTTTGCGTTAACTTAGTCAATGGAGAGACTATAGATGAAATCATCCCATGAACCTTCTGTAATAACCCGCTAGAGCCAAGAAGTTTCTGATATCTATAGGAGAGGTAGGTATGGACCATTGTTTAACTGCTTCTATTTTCAGAGAATCCACTCAGATCCCTTCGCTAGACACAATATGACAAAGGAAAGCAATGGATTGCAACCAAAACTCACATTTGCTAAACTTAGCGAATAACTGGTGATCTTTGAGAGTTTGTAGGATAACCCTCAAATGATTAGCATGTTCTTCCTCATTTCTAGAGTAAATAAGGATACCATCAATAAAGACGATAAAGAACAAGTCCAAATACTGCTTGAACACTCTGTTCATCAAATCCATGAAAGTTGCAGGTGCATTGGTTAGTCCAAATGACATACTATAAATTCATAATGACCATGCCAAGTTCTGAAGGCTATTTTTGGGATGTCACTATCTCTGACTCTGAGTTGATGATAACCAGATATGAGGTCTATCTTTGAGAAATGACTAGCACCCTGAAGTTGATCAAAATAGTCATCAATCCTGGGGATAAGGTATTTCTTCTTGATTGTGACTTTGTTCAACTTCCTATAGTCGATGGACATTCTGAGAGAACCATATTTATTTTTCACGAACAACACTGGTGCACCCCATGGGGAATACTAGGTCTGATGAAGCCCTTATCTAGAAGGTCTTTCAACTGTTCCTTCAATTCCTTAAGCTCGGCTGGAGCCATTCTGTAAGGAGGAATAGAAATAGGCTGGGTATCTGGAATGAGATCAATTCCAAGGTTGATTTCTCTTTCGGGAGGAACTCTTGGAAGATCTTCTAGAAACACTTCTGGAAACTCATTAACTACTGGAACTGACTCAAGAGTTGGAGTTTCAGAGCTTGAATCCTTAACCCAAACTAGATGATAGAGATAACCCTTAGAGATCATCTTTCTGGCCTTAAGGTAAGAAATGAATCGACCCATAGGCGTTAAGCTACTACCCTTCAATTCTAAGATTGGTTCGTCTGGAAACTGAAAATGAACAATCCAAGTTCTACAATCGACTGAGGCATAACATGAATGTAACCAATCCATTCCTAGAAAGATATCGAAATCTACCATTTCTAACTCTACAAGATCTACTGAGGTTACTTTCTAGTAGACTGTGACAGGGCAATTTATGTATACCCGTCTAGCTATAACTAGGTCATCGACTAGAGTAGATACTGAGAAGGGTTCTGAGAGAGTTTATGGACTAACATCGAAGTTGATTGCTATATAGGGAGTTACAAAAGACAAAGTAGCCCCTTGATCTAACAAAGCATAAACATCTAAGTTAAAAACTCGTAACGTACCAGTGACTTCATCAGGAGAATCTTCCTGATCCTAGCAAGCCTGAAGAGCATACAACCTATTTTGGCGTTGTCTGCTACCTATACCAGATGAGTTAACCTGCTGAGTCGAGCGACCTACTGGTGCTGCTGAAGTTGTGGACTGAGCTCTACCATTATTGCCTCCTTGCCCTTCTTTAGCAGAAGGACAATCTTTCAACATGTGACCAGTCTGACCACACCCAAAACATCCTTCCCTTTCCGTAAGACACTCGCTCAGATGGAGTTGTATAGGTTCTAATGCCTGAAATACTACCTTGAGACTTAGAGCCTGATGCCCTACCTTTCTGATCATTCTGGAACTTGGAGAATGGAACAATAGCTGAGGAAGGTGCTGGAGCTGAAGATTTTTTCTGAAACTGTGAGCGATTTCCACCACCTAATTTCTGTTGAGAATACTCATAGTTGCATGTTCTAGCCTTCTTATTATCCTTAGTTTGTTCCCTAAGATTATCACCCTCAACCTGCTGAGCATGAGTCATGAGCCTAGAGATGTTCATATCTCTAGCAACATAGCATTCCTACATTCTGTTTTCACTAGGTCGGATACCCCATAAAGAAACTTGTTCATTTGAGCCTAGGAATCGGCAACCATGTGAGGAGCATACCTGGAGAGTTGGGTGAAATTGAGCCCATACTCTTTGACTGTCATGTTACCTTGCCTCAAATTCATGAACTCCTAAGCCTTCGCCTCTCTCAACTATCTTAGGAAGAACCTATCTAGAAAGGTTTCACTAAACCATTCCCAAGTGATAGGAGTTGTATCTGTACCCCTGTTCTCTTTCCATTGAGTATACCAAATATGTGCTACATCCTTAAGTTGATAGGATGCCAACTCTACCCTATCATTACCTATCATTACCTATTAGTTGACCTCATCTAAAAAGTTTTGGGGATCGTCACCAGTCTGCGATCCTGAGAACACTGGCAGATTCATCCTAACAAAATCGCGAACTCTGGCTGCCGCTGATCAACCACTTGAATTCATAGGAAATGGAACCTGCTGGTTATTCTACTTAGTCACACTCTGAACCAAAAGCTAAATGGCATTCCGAAACTCAACATTCGAAACTTTCTGATCTGGAACTGGAGGAGTTGCGTTAGCATTCCTTCTATAAGCTCTACGAGGAAGCATGATCTGAAAGCGCATAACGTCGAGTTAGAACGAGGAATTAGAACATACCTTACCCACGATAAGGGTAACAAGAAATTATAGTTTTCCTAAAACACTTTGAGCCTCTTTCTCATTAGATGTGGTGCACTTCACAACCATGCAAATGACTCTACTTAGTGCGGCTTTTCAGACATCCTTAGATCCTTAGACCTAATACTTTGATACCAAGTTTGTCACGCCCCAAAGCTATCCCCAGGACGCGGACACGAGACCTAGGATCACGAGTGACCTCAAGCTAACTCTACTGGCATATCATAAGCGTACTTAAACAAATTGAAATCAATAAATACTGAACGGAAACATAAGTCATGAGATAAACTAAAAGTGATGGGGAATACCCATATACTAAATTTGAATATATGCAAACTGAGAGTTTAACAACAACTGAAAAGTCAAACTCAAATACTAAAGTTGAATCTAACTGTGTTTGAAAATAGCCTCTAATTGACTAGAAGTTCTTGGACATGCCCCAACTAAATCTAGCAAAAAGTAAAACTAAAACTAAAAGCAAAGGAAGATAATCATGTCACTCATCCTCGAAGAATAAGGACTCACCACTGATTTTGCTGAACTGAAGATCGGGAACAGATCTATGCGGGATCTGAGAGCTGAGAACCTGAACCTACAACATGAGAAAATGTAGTGCAGAGTATGCATTAGTACTTGAAAGGTAGAGACCATCCAGGATAGAATAAAGCTTAACAATAATAATAATTGAATCAAAGCATAAATATGAACAATGATAAAATATGAACTGAATGTAAATATACTGAGAATACTAACTGAATGTAAATATACTGAGAATACTAACTGAATGCAATGATCAAGTTTATAACATGCTGAGACTAAAATCTGACTGTAACTGATATCATGGTCAATACAATAGAATCTGATTGAACTATAGGAGCTACTAATAACCGACATAAAACCACAAGAGCTAAATGTGGAGTCCGATGTATATGCCCCATCGAGAGGACCCAATATACCCTGCCAGAGGTATAGAGGCATGACTGGCGTGATCACTAAAATGTAATGCCCAACAGAAGAGGCTGATCCTACGGGGAACGTAGTTCTGGGACTTGAGGGTGACTGACCCTAGTCCACTCGGTATTAAGCATCTCCCAATTGATTATGTAATTAACATTTTATGACTGAATTTCTGTAATACTGGATAGCTCAAAACTAACATGCTAATTGAAAATGCAACATTAATATACTGATAATGAAACATTAAAAAACTGAGGCATGTATATCTAAATTATCTGACCTAGCATGTGTAATTCATGAACTAAAGGAACTACAAAGCTAGGATTCAGAATTTAAGAAAGAATGTACACAAAATGATACTAATATCATGATAATCTGATTCGGATCATTCTATCAGCTAAAACCAAACAATTTCTAACATTCAAGAAACCCTAGGTTTTGATAATATTAAGGGAATCAAAATTCTGACTGAAATCTAGGGACCTAATGGTTGAAAGGAACCCACTAGTGTAATCCCACATACCTGGTGATGAATTCCACAGAAAAAGCTTTCGATTTCGGGGCTGGAATGGATGAAACGTTGCTGCATTCTTAGACCAGGGCTTGGTCGACTCTTTCTCCTTCTGCGTTCTAATTTTTCTTAGTTTTTGGTGAACGATTTGCTTAGGGTAGATTCTAATTTAGTTACTAGGCTTAAACTGAGCAAAACTACATAGTTTATGGGTTAAACGACGTAGTTTAGGGGTCCAACGCGTAAGGAAAAGACCAAACGACCCCTAACTTAAAAACTGTCGGGGGCCACTGACGGACGAGACCGATGGACCATGGCTGGACCGACGGTCCGTGCTGGTCAACCGTCGTTTGGCGACTGGGAGCTAAAACTGGGGTCTGACCTATGGCCCTGGACCACAGACCATAGTCTCACCAACGGTCCGTAGGTCCTGACGTGGGTCTACCCTTAGCCAATTTTCTGAGGCTTCTAGGGGAAGGGTCGCAGGTGGTGAACCACATACCACCAGAACGGACCATGGGTCACTCTATGGTCTATTGGTGGTGTTCGTCGGTGCCACCTGTAACTTCTGAAATTTGCATTTTGGTCTGCTTTTGGATACGGGGTGTTACAGTAATGTTCGAAAGATAAGGTTAATCATCCTATCGTGATAATGATGATGTGATAATTTTTTCTAAGGTTATAAACGAGGAGGAAGAGGAGAATGAGGTTTTACTATGAGAAATAGCTAAATGAGAGCCCTTAGTTGGTTCTGAATGGTAATGCAGGAAAATTCTAGTTGGTATGGCAGAGATGATAAGAGTAACCCCGTTCCATACCCAGTCCAGCTGTCATTCGAGGATGAATGATCCCTAGGGGAAGATATTGTAACACCCTAGAAATTTTTTGAACTAAGACTCGAACCATCCTTCGTGGTGAGTAGGATTTTACCAAGGAATTTAAAATTTCTTAAGTATTAAGGTCAGGTCACTAGATATAGCACTTGAGTTCCAAAAAGAATTAAAGAGAATTCATTTTAGTCATTCCTAGGTTCTTCTAAGTTTTAGGTCAACTTAAAATGACTATAACCTTCAGCACAGGATGAGCTAGGTGGCCCATAAGATATAAAATGAAAGGTATTGGAATCCTCTTTTCAACACTACCGAGTTTTCTAATTTTTGAGCTCGTATGTGGGACATATGCCCGTTTGAAGTCGGGCTGTACAATTAAGGAAAGCTACCCGAAAATATGAGGGGTATTTTGGTATTTTCCTTACCCAATCAGATTTAAGTGTTTTTAGTAAGGTTTTAGGATTCTAAACTGATTAGAATTAGTTTCATTCATCCCCAAAAGCGTTTAGGGTTTTAGAGAGAAGATTCAAGAGGAGAAAAAGTTCAAAGTTTCTAGCGTTCATTCAAGAAATTAAAGATTTCGCCAAGAACATAGTTCTTTTGACGTATGTAAGCTTCCATAATATTGGGTTTGTTCACCCACACTACAATCATTAGTTTCTTTTGCAAATCTATCCATAAATTTTGAGCAATTTAATTGCTTGATGAGTTCTTGATATGTGTTCTTGAAGTTTCCTTGTCGATTAAGTTTTGATGTAAGACTCTACTTGGGGCAACTTCAAATGACCATATCTCTTAGAATATAAAGAGTTATGTGGGAGATTGCCTATCAAATTAAAGGTGGTTGAATTTACTTTCCAACGCCACTAATTTCACGTCAATCCAATTTCTGAGTCAAAAGTTATGACTGTTTTAGTAACCTGATATAGTGCAGTTACAAATTAGCCGATGGGAAAACATTAAAAATAGTCATTTTTGTTTTTGTCTTCCAAGAAAACCCTAAACGAATTTCTTGACTAATAAAAGGCTAAAAAGAATCCGATTTTCATCTTTTAATCCATCATTCTCTTCTCTCTTACACCCTATGGCAAACCCTAAGGAATATCAAAGTAGAAGACCCCATTCAAGATTCTTTCAATCTTTTTCAAGATTCTTCTTCAAGGTATGTCTTTCTCCAAGAATTCCATTTTTTCAACTGAAATTCCTCCATACAATTATGAATCACTAATGAAAATCATAATTATTGGCCATAGATATTTCAAGAAACTAATTCAAGTATCTCAAGAAAGGTTTTCGTGACCGTTTACCTTCAAGCTAGGGATTCAACGCTTCTAATCAAGTTCTTCTTCCAGATTCTTCAAGATTCTTCAAGAACCTTGTTTTCCAGGTATGTAAGACTAGCATTGTATTGGACTAGTTCGTCCTCACGCCCTACATCTTCTTTCACATCAGTAAAAGAGAAATCTAGGATTCTACCCCTAGATTTTAGTATTCTTGAGATAAGTGATTTGAGTTCTTGAGTTCATGGTTCTTTTAAAAATTCTATTCTTAATTATTGAGTTTCTATTTTTTATTGAGATCCTTGAGTTGATTTGTTGATGTCTATAATTCAGCATGAACCCTATTTTGAATTATAAATCTTGAGAAGTTTTTCAAAGCCAACACTTGAGTTTTAAATTGAGTTTTGAGAAAGTAAGTATGAGAATGAGAAGAGTCGTATACATGAGTTCCATATTGTTATTTAGACCTTTGAGTCAAGTTGTTCATGCCCATAAATTCCGCATGAACTTCATAAATTGAGTATCTTTGAGAGGAGTAGTATCTTCAAGTTATAAGTTCTTGATAATTAGGTTCCTAAACCTTTTAAGATTATATGAGACTACTACATCTCACCCATGAAGGTCCTTGAGTTGAGTTGTTCATGCCCATAATTCCACATGAACCCTATGATAAGTCCACAATTTGGACTCATTTAGGGTTTTATTTTAATAGAAATAGTGTCCTCAAATGCTTATTTTGTCTTAATATCTGATGAAAACTATTAAGTTTCAGGTATTTGAAGTTTTAGAGGAAGCATGGACACTTATGCGCAAAAAGGAACAAAAAGGCTGGAAATAACGTAAAAACTGAAGCCTGAGCTTCACTAATCACTCTTGGCGAATCGCCGAAGGGAAGCACTCCGCCCTTTGTTCCAGTATGTGAAGCCCTGAAGGAAGTGGATCAAAAAGGCGATTAAAGGAGCAGTCGGCGCTTCGCCGAACAGTTTTTCAAAGCAATGCCATCCCGCAAATGGTCCAAAACACAAACATGTTGAAGGCAAAGCACAAAAGGCGATGAACCAGAAAAAGGGCAATTCACCGAGTCATTTGGTGATCGCGACTAACCTCACCGAATGGTCTCCCGCAACACCAAATCTGAAAACTATAAATACTATCCTTAGTTATTATTTTTAAGAGTCCGAACATTATTGTAATTTTTACACTTTGAATATTAGCTTTCATATTTTTCTTCCAAGTTTGGATAGGATTTTTGGAAGATTTGAAGAAGAAAGTAGTTCATCTTCCCCAAATTGGAAGTGAGTCTTCTCTATTCTTCTTCCTTTACTTAAATCAAGGTTTAATTTCTTATACAAATTTGATTCCAATATCATTTAAGGTATAATTGCTTATTTCTTGATGAGTGGCTTAAAAACCCCATTCTTGGGGTGTGATTTAGCAAATATGTGTTGATATTATTATTGGGTTTTGCTTGCTGATAGGCTAAATGTATTTTTATGGTGATTTCACCTAGTGATTGTGATTTAATTTAATGGATTTGTAGTTGCAAATACAAAACCACCCATGTGTTTTCGTCTTGCTCGAAAAAGAGGTCGCGAAACCAAGACTGCTAGACTGATCGCCTAAGGAATGGGTCGACATGAGGTTCAACCTGAGAGGGTGAGCCCTAGTCCCATATCCTAACACTCAACTCGAGAGAGTGAGAGTGGTAAGGCGTAGGCTGGCCTTCATGCGGCAAATGGGTGTCCGAGAGGAACCCATTTGAAACGGGGTAAGTTGCCCGAGAGGGAACTTATTTCCATCTAAAGCTTAGCCTAGTCACTATTATGTTGTAAATTTCCTATCGAAAACATGTACCCAACGATTTATATCAATATATATTGCGGTCACACCCCAAGAACTTCTCCCCATACTTGAATTTTCTCTTTATTTTTGTTGTTTTAGCTATACTTGTGACAAACCCCCATTAATATTTGATACTTTGGTGTCACTCACTTGAATTTACTTTGTTTTTATTCGATAATTTCTCAAACTACAACTAACTAGAACAAAATTCTAGCCTAACTGCTATTTTCACTACCACTCCCTTGAGACACGGCCCCAACCCTTGGTTGGGTTACTATATTATTGATGATTGTAGACACTTGAACCGTAGGTTAGTGTCGTTGGTCATGATAAGCATCAAAATGGCGCCACTACCAGGGAGTGATGTCACGTGAAGATGTAGATTTCTAGAGTTTTTGTTATTTGTATTGTAGTTTTTACTAATTTTACTTTTAGTTTTGTTTTTCTTTGTTTATTGTTTGTGTATGCAGGTCCTCTGAGCATGACAAAGGGAGTGGGTGGCAAGCCGGTTGAGGCAGATCAAGAAGTCGAGGGTGACTTCACACTAGCTGCACTGGTATCTAAACTAAATGACTTGACCACCAAAATATCTGAGGTGGAAACCCAGTGCAAATTGCAAGGGATGTACATACCTGCTCATGCGCGGAAGAAGTCTAGAGAAGATGAGAAAAGTCGTGTTGAGGACACACTTCAATTTATTCTTCAAAATATCACCGATCAAGATAGAGTTTTGGACGAAATGAGAGAGAATGTTGAAGCATTGAATCAATTGATTGGATCTTATTCTAGATCAATCCAGCACATCAGATCACTCCTGATGTTTGCAATGCCTCAGCTCCATCCAAACGATATATTTGGGTTACCTAGTGACACTTGGCCTAGCTCCAATAACAGAGAGTAAGGCAGGACCTACGTCGAGCCACAACGTTAAATGAGGTGCTTCTTGGGAGGCAACTCAAGGTCATAAATGTAGGATTTTACTTTCATAACTAATAGTGTGTTGTTTGTACATATTGAAGAAGGAAAGTGCTTGAAAAGATGTATGGTGGTGAGCAACATGTCCATTTGGTGGATCGCCGACAAGATCGGCGTACCCAATCATTCCCGCCATTTGACTCAATACACCTCAAAGGTTGAGTCTGTAAAACTCGGCGAAGTGAGAATTTCGTCGGCGTATCGCCAACCTAGTTGGAAATCTTGACGAAGACCGCCAATGTGATGCCCACAAGAACTGAAAATCCTGATATATTTGGCATGGTAATTAGACATTCGTCTCTTCACCGAGTGATTGGGAGAATTCGACTAACATCGCCGAATAAGCAGAAGCTGGACGGTCACTAGCCACAGGTTTAAAAGTATTTCATTCACTTTCTTTCACTTTGTCCCTTTTCACAAACTCACACTCGCACTCTAGTAGTTATATTTCTTGCACTTTTAGAATATTTTAAGTGTCAGATTGTGCATGGATTTGGATTGCATTGCTGCCTATAAAGTCAGTACTATCTAAATCGGCACCAAAGTCTTTGCAGAAATGGCTAGACCAAAAGTCACAGGGAGATGCATCGGGCACTGATGCCCCGGCAGATAGAGAGACTGCATATACATGACTCTTCTTTACCTCTCTCCTTGTCTTATCTTTCTTCAACTCTGGATACTATCTTTATTTGCATTTTAGGAAAAACGCTCTTATATGTGGTGGGGTTAGGCCCACCTTGTTTTGCTTGTTTTAGATACTTGTGTTTTGGTGTACATTTGGGTTGTCTATTTTTAATTGTGTTTTTAAAACTGCTTTGCGATTGTTTGAGCTTATGGCTCTCTTTTGGGTTTAATTGAAAAATAATTTTGACCCTTTCGAAAAAAATTCATTTTTCCAAATTTTTTTGCCACCTCTTCTGTTGAAAGTGGTTGTTCTTGTACAAATCAAGTCTCGGTTTCGATCAATACCGATGACTTGAATAGTGCTCTCAATCGAACAAACATGAATGTGCGGCTACGATGAGAACAAATGAAGTTGCATAGTGAACTCTTTGCATCTCGTTGTGATTAGCCATTTCTCAAATTGATTCTCTTGTAATGACTGTTGCACAGTAGCGAAAGTGTGTAGTCTTGTTTGACTTACATGTCGATGTCTTGTCTGATGAGTTTACTTGAACTTTGCATGAATAAACCTAGAATTTGCCCCGTTAGTCTGATTGATTTAGTAAGGTGTGCTCTTGAGATGATCTTAGGCAACTTTTGAAGAGTGTGAGCCAATTTGACATGTACCTCTTTTGTGGCCTACTCGTGAGCGTATGAAACTCTCTTGAACACCTTTTGAGCCTTACCTTTCTTTGGATGAAACTTGATGAAAACTAGACCTTTCTTTATCTGCTACCTATAATCCTCTTGATTTGTGGTTAGTTGAATAGCCAACTTAGGCCAAAAGCCTAAGTTGGGGGTGTAGTGAAAAGAAAGGGGAAAGTCAAGAAGTGCAAGAACAATGTCCCTTAACCCATGGTGTTGAGAAAATTGGAACCCCTCCATATATAAAAAAAAAAGATAAGAAGAAAAATAAAAGAAGAAGAATGAAGAAGAAAGTTGTGGAATAAAGTACCAAAGCAATGGGAAGTCGAAACAATCCTTGGGAAGTGAATAATGGGATGACTTAAGAGAACTAGCAAAAATGATGAAGGGACAGGAAATGAAGTGTTGTGAATACCACATCTCATGAGGATATGGGTCACTGAGCCTAAATGACCATACCTTTGCACTCATCCCCATTACAAGCCTTAGAAAGACCTTTTTAATCTTAAGAAAGCTGAAACAAATGTCAATTGGAAAATACGGGCAAACCTATAGGTGAAACCATGCATCCTATTCATCTTTGTGAGTGTGAGCATTGCATTTGATTCCGGAACTTTAATTGATTAAACCATTATATGTGAGTATGGAATCATTTTTTTGTGTGAGGGCATTCGAACACTTTGGTTGAACTTGAACTTGCATATGAAGCAAGTATTGTGAGCATGAGACTCTTTGATATTTGTTAGTCACTACTTGAATCTTTGAGTACACATTTGATCTCTGCATAAGTAAATTGAGTCTTGTTGTGTTCATTTATAATCAAGACTTGTGTAGCACTGTTTGAGACATCCCTTTTTGAGTGGCTGAACTTGAGTTTGCATGAGGACAAACAAAAGTTTAAGTTGGGGGTGTTGATGAGTCCACAATTTGGACTCATTTATGGCTTTATTTTAATAGAAATAGTGTCTTCAAATGCTTATTTTGCCTCAATATCTGATGAAAATTATTAAGTTTCAGGTATTTGAAGTTTTAGCGGAAGTATGGACACTTAGGCGCAAAAAGGAACAAAAAGGCTGGAAAGAACGTAAAAACTGAAGCCTGAGCTTCGCCAATCACTCTTGGCGAATCGCCGAAGGGAAGCACTCCGCCATTTGTTCCAGTACGCAAAGCCCTGAAGGAAGTGGATCAAAAAGACGATGAAAGGAGCAGTCGGCGCTTCGCCGAACAGTTTCGCAAAGCAAAGCCATACAGCCAAACGGTCTAGAACACAATCATGCTAAGGCAAAGCACAAAAGGAGATGAACCAGAAGAAGGGCGATTCACCGAGTCATTCGGTGATCGCGACTAACCTCACAGAACGGTTCGCCGCAACATTAAATCTAAAAACTATAAAGACTAGCCTTAGTTATTACTTTTAAGAGTTCGAACATTATTGTAATTTTTACACTTTGAATATTAGCTTTCATATTTTTCTCTCAAGTTTGGAGAAGATTTTTGGAAGACTTGAAGAAGAAAGGAGTTCATCTTTCCCAAATTGGAACTGGGTCTTCTCTATTCTTCTTCCTTTGCTTAAATCAAGGTTTAATTTCTTATACCAATTTGATTCCAATATCATTTTATGTATAATTGCTTATTTCTTGATGAGTGGCTAAAAACCCCATTCTTGGGGTGTGATTTAGCAAATATGTGTTGATATTATTTTTGGGTTTTGCCTATTGATAGGTTATATGTATTTTAATGGTGATTTCACCTAGTGGTTCTGGTTTAATTTAATGGGTTTGTAGTTGCAAATACAAAACCACCCATGTGTTTTCAGTTTACTCCAGAGAGAGGTCGCGAAACCAAGACCACTAGACTGAGGGTCTAAGGAGTGAGTCGACATGAGGTTCAGCCCGAGAGGGTGAGCCCTAGTCCCATATCCTAACACTTAGCTCGAGAGATTGTGTAGGGTAAGGCGTAGGTTGGCCTTCATGCGGTAAATGGGTGTCCGAGAGGAACCCATTTGAAATGGGGTAAGTTGCCCGAGAGGGAACTTATTTCCATCTAAAGCTTAGCCTAGTAACTATTATCTTGCAAATTTCCTATCGAAAGCATGTACCCAACAATTTATATCAATATATATTGCGGTCACACCCCAAGAACTTCTCCCCATACTTGAATTTTCTCTTTATTTTTGTTGTTTTAGCTATACTTGTGACAAACCCCCATTGATATTTGGCACTTTGGTGTCACCCACTTGAATTTACTTTGTTTTTATTCAATAATTTCTCAAACTGTAGCTAACTAGAACAAAATTCTAGCCTAACTACTATTTTCACTACCACTCCCTTGGGACACGACCCCAACCCTTGGTTGGGTTACTATATTATCAACGATCGTAGAGACTCGAACGTAGGTTAGTGTCGTTGGTCACAATAAGTATCACTCTATGAGTCGAGCAGTCTCGAGATGAGCAGTATCATTGAGTCCTTGAGTTAAAAAGTTATTGAGTTCCGAGTATTGAGTTCTATATATATTGTTCTTGAAAATTGAGTCTTTTACTTCCATTATTCGACATGAACCCTATTTTGAGAAGTCTTTTACAATCGCTTTAAACATGGTTTAAGACTTGAGCACTTGAGTTTTAGAAAGAGTAAAGTTTAGTTCATTTTTTCAAAATGAATATATTGGAAATAAGTAATCCCAAGAGTAAATATATTTATATCTAAGAATAGAGGAAACACCGATTTACGAAAGAGTTTATGCAGTATGACTTCCTGAGTTATCAATGATCATCTGGATATACCATCAATGTTTATGTAGTATGACTTCCTGAGTCATCAATGATCATATTATAATATGATGTGTTTTCAAGTATGAATTGAGTAAGAGTATAAGGGAACTAAGTATTCCCAAGAGTAAATGTTTTTACATTTAAGCAGAGAGGAAACACTGATTTCAAAAAGAGTTTCATGAGAAGTTTTTAGTACAATCTCTTTTAAGAGAAAACCTTTCGAGTAATAATCTCAGAACAGAGAAAGAGTTATGTTTTTAAACATATGAGCTAGTTATATTTTTGTAGTATTGAGCACCGATATGGGGAGAGTTTAGAAAATTCACAACCCCCCATAAACCATGTAGCCAACGTGGGTAGAAAGGGTCATACTTTTTAGATGATTCTATAATGCTTTTTAGCATAGACTAGTAAATCCACTCAGTTGAGGAGTTCTATACCCCGGAAGGGTATAACACAGTTCTGGCACCCTTGGCGAGATTTTGTATCATCATATAGCTCATAGTGATGGATTTCGGTTAGAGAATATCCCAGAGAGTTATATTGTATTTTTATATACAAATTGATTTATTATTGTATTCTTCAATACAATTGAGTTATTATCTACTGTTTTGAAAGCTTTCCATATATTGCATCTTTTATTGTTGCTTTAACTTGAGTTAAGTATCTAGACTTCAGTATCTTGAGTTGAGTATCTCGAGTTGACTTGAGTATTTTTTAGTTGAGTATATAATCTTTGAGTTGAGTATCTAATTTTTGAGTTGAATATTTTATTCTTAAGTTGAGTTGAGTTGAGTAAGTCGAGAAGAGGTAAGTATATTTCCTTTTTATCAAGTTCAAGCCTATGTTTATGCTTTAGAATTCCCCTTACATGCTTGTACATTCCACGTACTGAGCCCCTTGGACTTCGTCATTTCATGATGCAGATATAGGTATTCAGGATCATCAACAAACATTTCATTGAGGTCATGTGATATTCGAGTCAGCTTTGGCGAGCCTACTTATATTCCGGAGGACTTCACCTTTATCTTATAGTTAGTAGTTTTGAGATGACGAGGGCCTTGTCCCGATATCCTTCTATAATATTATAGGTTTCATAGATAGACAGTTCTGGCAGCATGGGCGAGACGTTGTATCATCACATAGCTCATAGTGATGGTTGTCGATTAGAGAATCTCCCACAGAGTTATATAGTATTTTTATATACAAATTAAGTTATTATTGTATTCTTCAATACAATTGAGTTATTATCTATTATTTTAAAAGCTTTCCATATATTGCATCTTTTATTGTTGCTTTATCTTGAGTTGAGTATCCAGAGTTAAATATCTTGAGTTGAGTTCCTTTGAGTTGAGTATCATATCTTTGAGTTGAGTATCTAATCTTTGAGTTGAGTATCATATTTTTGAGTTGAGTATCTAATCTTTGAGTTGAGTATTTTATTCTTGAGTTGAGTTGAGAAGATGTAAGTATGTTTCCTCTTTATCAAAGCCTATGTTTATGATTTACAGTTCCCCTTACATACTCGTATATTCCACGTACTGAGCCATTTGGCCTACATCGTTTCATGATGCAAATACAAGTATTCATGATCATCAACATGAGTTTCGTTGAGGTCATGTGATATTCCAGTTAGCTTTAGTGAGCCTTCTTCTATTTTGGAGGACTTCACTTTATCTTACAGTTAGTAGTATTGAGATGTCGTGGGTCTTGTCCCGATATCGTTCTGTAATAGTAGAGGCTTCATAGATAGACAAAGTTGAAGAGTTTTTTGTATTTACTTTCTTTTGAGTATTGTTCAGACTTTCTTAAAGTTCACTATTGGAGTTCAATGAATTTAATTAAATTTTAAGATTTTTCGCTTGTAGTCAGCCAAGATGAGGGTTTGCTTGGGGACCAACAATGGTTCTGAGTGCCGGCCACGTCCAGGGTGTAGGCTCGGGTCGTGACATTACTACTCAGCGGAAGACTTAACTCAACAAAGAAAAATTCATGAAATAAACTAGAATGTTGTAAAGGAAACATTCAACTTGCCAATAAGGCAACTCAAGTCTCTAATGAACTATAACTATCTGTATATGAAGCCTCTAATACTAGGAGGGGTGTTGGGACAAGACCCCTGATCATCCTAATAACTGAAATGACAAAGCAATATAAAAGGGATCCTCCAGAAAGCAAAGAGGCTCACCAAATGACTCTGAAATGCTCAACTGGATCAACGAAGTGCTGAATGCTTATCCTAGTTACATGTATTTGCATCATAAAACGATGCAGAATAAATGGCGTCAGTTCATTAAATGTACGAGCATATTAGGGGAAATCTAAACAATACGCATTCTTGAACTGGAATCTGAAAGAAACACTTACCTCAACTTTACTCTACTCATGGATACTCAACTCAATACAGAAATAAAACAACAATATAGATGCAGTTTATATAAAGCATTTAAAATAGTAGATAACATCTCAAAGTATTGGAAAATACAATAATATCTCAATTTTATATAAAAGTACAAAAATAAACTTTTTTTGAGAGATTCTTTAATCGACAACCATCACTATGAGCTATGTGATGATACAACGTCTTGTCCACGCTGCCAGAACTGTCCTATAACTTTTCGTGATATCATTCACCTCAAATAAATAGATCCACTAAGATATGCTTAAAAGAAATAAGGAATCATCTAAAAAGTACTTTCTACCCACGTTGGCTACATTGTTTATGAAGACTTTGAGTTATATGAACTCGTCCCCATATCGGTGCTCAATACTACTCCCAAAAATATACTCAGCTCATATGTTTAAAAACATGACTTTTTTGGTGGTTTGAGATTATAACTCTAAAATCTATCTCTTCAAAGATATGGTACTCACAAGTCACAACTGCTCATTAAAACTAATTTGGAAATCAGTGTTTCCTCTCATCTTAAATGTGAAAACATTTACTCTTTGAGAATACTAGTCCCCATATAATATTTTAAAGAAAATAAACTTCACTCTTACTCTTACTCAACTAAATGCTCAAGTCTTAAAACAAGTTTAAAACAATTGGAGAAGACTTTTTGAAAAGACTCGAAGAACTCTCAAGACTTGACTCTAAGCTCTACCTTGAATTTGAGTTTATGGATTCATGTTCATGGATGATTTCTAGATGTTTAGAAGTCATTTAGAGTAGTTAGAATCAATAGGGAGTGTTAGTACACTTTAGAAAGACACGGATGGGATAAACGACATAAAAAGGATAAGGGCAGACTACCAGGTCGCACTACTGGCACGGGGCACCATCCCCTAATTTCAGAGACCACATTTTTGCGCACTGCTGGCGTGCTGTCCCAGCCGCTTTGGTGCATCTGTGGAGCGCCGCGCCAGCCCTTCACAGCCACTCTGGTGCATCTGGGGCGCGCAACGCCAGCCCTCCCCAGCTGCTCTGGTGCATCTGGGGCGCGCCGTGCCAGCCCTCCCCAGATCAACCTGACAAATTTTTCAACTCTTTTTCTAATCTTAACTCGACTAGATTTGATTTTTTCCTCAATTTCTCTTTATATTAAGATATCCAATACATGTACACAAGAATCTACTCTAAACTACTCTACAATTGAAAAAATTTCTTCAAGAACTCATCAATCCCATTCTAACTCAAGAACGAAATCCAATTTGAAAAACACAATTTAAGAACATCAAACCATTAACTTTCTAGAACGAATTTTATGCAAAAATTAACATGATTGGATCGTCGGTGAACGACCAATGGTATGTGAAATCACATACCTCTTTAGGGATCAACCCTTGGGGAAACGACCTTTGTTTCCGCATGAAATCTCCAAGAACGCCTTGACTTCTCTCCTCTTCTCCTCTTCTTGAACTATTCTCAAATTCTAAGCGTTAATTTGGTTGCATAAACTGAACCAAATCAGTTTAGAACCCTAGTTAATTACTAAAAATGAAATAACTTAATTTGGTAAGGAAAAGCCAAAATATCCCTATTAAATCTAAATAACTTTCCTTAACCGGACAATCCGACTTCAAACGGGCATATCTGCATTATATGAGCTCGAAAATTAGCAAACTCGGTGGCGATGGAAAGAGGATTCCATGAAATTTCATTTGATATCTTATTGCCCACCTAACTCATCCTGTACTAAAAGTTATGGTCGTTTGAAGTTGACCCAAAACTTATACTTAGCATAACTTGCCAAAATTTCCAAATTTACTATCTCCAAAAATGACTCTTTCTAAGGCAGGATGTAACAATATCTCACCCTTGGGATCATTCTTCCTCCAATGAGATTACTCTAAGTAGGCTAAGGGTGTAACATCTAACATTCAACTCAAACACCCAACAAGAAATATATAACACAACATGTCAACTTAATATAAATGTCAAGAAAGGATTAGTAACTTAATTTGGAATCTCGCTGGAGTCAAAGAGATGTGGGTATCTCTTCTTCATGTCCTCCTCATCTTCCCAAGTATCTTCCTCAATAAACTTATTTTTCCACATAACCTTGACTGATGCTACTTCCTTGGTTCTCAACTTGCGAATTTGGTGATCTAGAATCTGAACAGAAATCTCCTCATAAGATAAGCTATCCTTAATACCAATATATTCAGTAGGTCTAATAAGTGAAGGATCGCCCATACACTTCTTCAGTATTGAAATGTGAAATACTGGATGGACCGCAGCTAACTCTTGTGGTAGCTCCAACTCATAAGCCACGTTACCGATCCTCTTGGATATTCTCTAAGGGCCAATATACCAAGGACTAAGCTTCCCCTTCTTGCCAAATATCATAACACTCTTCATAGGTGAAACCTTAAAATAAACCCAATCATCTACTTCAAACTCTAAGTCTCTTCTTCTAATAACTGTATAGGATTTCTAGCGACTCTGCTCTGTTTTCAATCTCTCTTGAATAACCTTCACTTTCTCTATAGCTTGATGAACTATGTCTGGTCCTATCAACTAAGCTTCACCAACCTCAAACCATCCAATAAGAGATCTGCATCTTCTCTCATAAACAACCTCATACGGAGCCATTTGGATGCTAGAGTGGTAACTATTGTTATAAGTAAACTCAATGAGAGGTAGGTTATCATACCAATTACCCTTGAAATCGATCACACAAGCCCTAAACAGATCTTCTAATGTGTGAATGGTGCGCTCTTCTTGACCATAAGTTTGAGGATGAAAAGCAGTACTCAAATTCACTTTTGACCCCAAACCTTTCTGGAAAGACTTTCAGAATTATACAGTAAATTATGCACCTCTATCTGAAATAATCGATATTGGAACTCCATGAAGTTTAACTACCTCTTGAAGATATAACTTGGCATAATACTCGGCTGAATGGGTAGTCTTTACCGGAAAAAAGTGGGCTGATTTAGTCATTCGATCTACAATCACCCAAATGGAATCATGCTGCCTGCGAGACTGCAACAAACCAGTAATAAAGTCCATATTGATCATCTCCCACTTCCATTCCGGAATCTCTATATTTTGAGCCATACCACCGGACCTCTAGTGCTCTACCTTAACTTATTGACAATTTGGGCACTTATCAATGAACTCTGCAATACCTTTGTTTATACTACTCCACCAATAGTCTTCTCTCAAGTCACGATACATCTTTGTGGAACCCGGATGGATAGAATAACTAGAGCTATGAGCTTCCTCCATGATCCTCTCTTGAAGTTCATCCACCTTTGGCACACACAATCTACATTTATACCTCAATACACCATCTACCCCTTGTTCAAAAGCCATCTCTTTCACTTCAGACACTAGTGATGATTCAGCCCCATTCATCACCACTACTCCTCCTTCGTTGGAATCCATTAGTCGAACTTTTGATCTTGCAAGTATGTGCACATCTTTAGCTAACTCTTTCTTGTCTTGTTCAACATGGGCAGTACTACCCATAGACAATCTGCACAAAGCATTAGTAACAACATTAGCCTTACCTGGGTGATAGAGAATACTTATGTCATAATCCTTAAGTAATTCTAACCACCTCTTCTGTTTGAGATTAAGCTGTTTCTGACTAAACACATACTGAAGGCTCTTATAATCGGTGAACACATAAACATGGACACCATAAAAATAGTGACGCCAGTTTTTCAAAGCAAATTCTACATCAACCAATTCTAGATCATGGTTTGAGTAATTCTTCTAGTGAATCTTAAGCTGTCTGGAGGCATAAGCTATAACCTTATCATTCTGCATTAATACACAACCCAAACTGACTCTGGATGCATCACAATTTACCTCAAAACCTTGCATACGCTATAGTAAGGTCAATACTGAGGCAGTAGTTAACCGCTTTTTCAATTCCTCACAAGCTTCAGACCATTAAAACTTAACTTTTTTCTGAGTAAACTTAGTCAAAGGAGATGAAATAGATGAGAACCCCTAGTTTTGTCATCAATGTTTAAGCAGTATGGTATCTAGTTATGCCATCAATGTTTAAGTAGTATGGTATCTGGATATACCATCAATATTTATGCATTATGACTTCCTGAGTCAACAATGATCATATTATAATATGATTTTGAAATATTTTTGAGAAAGTGTTTTCAAGTATGAATTGAATATGAGTATAAGGGAACTAAGTATTCCCAAGAGTAAATGATTTTACACTTAAGTAGAGAGGATACAATGATTTCCAAAAGACTTTCATGAGAATATTTTAGTACAGTCTCTTTTAAGAGAAAACCTTTTGAGTAATAATCTCAAACCACAGAAAGAGTAATGTCTTTAAACATATGAGCTAGTTATATTTTGGGAGTAGTAGTGAGCACCAATATGGGGAAGAGTTTAGACAACTCACAGCCCCCATAAACTATGTAACCAACGTGGGTAGAAAGGGTCATACTTTTTAGATGATTCCTTAATGTTTTTTAGCATAGACTAGTGGATCCACTTAGTTAAGGAGTTCTATACCCCGGCAAGGTATACGATGTATCATCATATAGCTCATAGTGATGGTTGTCGGTTAGAGAATCTCCTACAGAGTTATATAGTTTTTTTATATACAAATTGAGTTATTATTGGATTATTCAATACAATTGAGTTATTAACTATTATTTTAAAAGCTTTCCATATATTGCATCTTTTATTGTTGCTTTATCTTGAGTTGAGTATCTTGAGTTGAGTACCTTTGATTTGATTTGAGTATCTTTGAGTTGAGTTGAGTATCTTTGAGTTGAGTGTCTTTGCGTTGAGTATCTAATATTTGAGTTGAGTATCTTATTCTTTAGTTGAGCTGAGTTGAGTGAGTTGAGAAGAGGTAAGTATGTTTCCTTTTTATCAAGTTCAAGCCTATGTTTATGATTTACAGTTTCCCTTACATGCTCTTACATTCCACGTACTGAGCCATTTGGCCTGCATCATTTCATGATGCAAATACATGTATTCATTATCATCAACATGCATTTCGTTGAGGTCATAGGATATTCCAGTCAGCTTAGGTGAGCCTTCTTATATTCCGGAGTACTTCACCTTTATCTTACAGTTAGTAGTTTTGAGATGTTGTGGGTCTTGTCCTGATATCGTTCTGTAAAAGTAGAGGTTTCATAGATAGATAGAGTTGAAGATTTTTCTGTATTTACTTTCTTATTAGTATTGTTCGGACATTCTTAAAGTTCACTATTGGAGTTCAATGGATTTAATTGAGTTTTAAGCTTTTGTATGCTTGAGTTAGTCTTTCCCTTGTAGCCAGCTAAGATGAGGGTTCACTTGGGGACCAACAATGGTTCTGAGTGCCTGCCACGTCCAGGGTGTAGGCTCGGGTCGTGACATTACTACTCACCGGAAGACTTATCTCAACAAAGAAAAATTCATGAAATAAATTAGAATGTTGTAAAGGAAACATTCAACTTGCCAATAAGGCAACTCAAGTCTCAACATAAACAGAATGAAAATGAAAAGTCTAATGAACTATAACTATCTATCTATGAAGCCTTTAATACTATGAGGGATTTCAGGACAAGACTCCCTATCATCCTAACAACTGAAATGACAAAGCAATATAAAAGGGATCCTCCAGAAAGCAAGGAGGCTCACCAAATGACTCTGAAATGCTCAACTGGATAAATGAAATGTTGAATGCTGATCCTGGTTACCTGTATCTGCATCATAAAATGATGCAGGACAAATGGCGTCAATATATTAAATATACGAGCATGTTAGGGGAAATCTAAATAATACGCAAGCTTGAACTGGAATCTGAAAGAAACGCTTACCTCAACTTTACTCAACTCATGGATACTCAACCCAATGCAGAAATAAAACAACCATATAGATGCAGTTTATATAAAGCATTTAAAACGGTAGATAACATCTCAAAGTATTGGAAAATACAATAATATCTCAATTGTATATAAATATACAAACATAAACTTTGTTTGGGAGATTCTCTAACCGAAAACCATCACTATGAGCTATGTGATGATACAACGTCTCGCCCACGCTGCCAGAACTGTCCTATAACTTGCCGTGATATCATTTGCATCAACTAAGTGGATCCACTAAGCTACGCTTAAAAGAAATAAGGAATCATATAAAAAGTATGACCCTTTCTACCCACGGTGGCTACATGGTTTATGAAGACTTTGAGTTGTATGAAGTCATCCCCATATCGACGCTCAATACTACTCCCAAAAATATACTCAGCTGATATGTTTAAAAACTTGACTTTCTCGGTGGTTTGAGATTAGTACTCTAAAATCTATCTCTTCAAAGAGATGGTAGTCACAACCGCTCATGAAAACTCATTTGTCAATCAGTGTTTCCTCTAATCTTAAATGTGAAAACATTTACTCTTTGGGAATACTTAGTCCCTATACAACATTTTAAAGAAAATGAACTTCAGTTTTACTCTTACTCAACTCAATGTTCATGTCTTAAAACAAGTTTAAAACAATTGTAAAAGACTTTTTGGAAAGACTCGAAGAATTCTAAAGATTTGACTCTTAGCTCTACCTTGAATTTGAGTTTATGGATTCATGGTTATGATTCATTTTTATGGATGATTTCTAGATGTTTAGAAGTCATTCAGAGTAGTTAGAATCAATAGGTAGTTTTAGTACACTATAGCAGGACTCAGACGGGCTAAACGACGGAAAAAGGATAGGGGCATAGGACCCGGTTGCACTGCTGGCGCGCCGCCCCAACCACTTTGGTGCATCTAGGGCGCACCACACCTACCCTCCCCAGGTCAACCTGACGAATTTTTCAACTCGTTTTCTAATCCTAACTTAACTAGATTCGATTCTTTTTCTCAAATTCTCTTTAGATTCAGATACCCAATACATGTACACAAGAATCTACTCATAGATGATTCTAAAATCGACACAATTTCCTCAAGAACTCATCAATCCCATTCTACCTAAATAACGAAAGCCAATTTCAAGAACACAATTAAAGAACATCAAACCATTAACTTTCTAAAACAAATTTTACGCTAAAATTAACATGATTGGCTCATGGGTGAAATACCAATGCTATGTGAACTCACATACCACTTTAGGGATCAACCCTTCGGGAAAAAACCTTCGTTTCCGCAAGAATCTCCAAGAATGCCTTGACTTCTCTTCTCTTCTCCTCTTCTTGAACTATTTTCAAACCCTAAGCGTTAATTTGGATTGCATAAACTGAACCAAATAAGTTTAGAACCCTAGTTAATTACTAAAAACGAAATAACCTAATTGGGTAAGGAAAATACCAAAATACCTCTGTTAAATCCGGGTAACTTTCCTTAACCAGACAGTACAACTTCAAACAAGAATATCTCACCTATATGAGCTTGAAAATTAGTAAACTTAGTGGCGTTGGAAATATGATTCCATGAACTTTCATTTGATAACTTATTGCCCACCTAACACATCATGTACTAAAAGTTATGGTCGTTTGAAGTTGACCAAAAACATATACTAAGCATAACTTGCCAAAATTTCCAAATTTACTATTTCCAAAAAATTATTCTTTCTAATTCTAGTTCTTTATAAGGCAGTATGTTACAATAGCTCGCCCTTGGGATCATTCTTTCTCGAATGGGATTACTCTAAGTAGGCTAAGGGTGTAACATCTAACATTCAGCTCAAACACCCAACAAGCAATATATAACACAACATGTCAACTTAATATAAATGTGAAGAAAGGATTAGTACCTTAATTTGGAATCTTTACGGACTCAAAGAGATGTGGGTATCTCTTCTTCATGTCCTCCTCAGCTTCCCAAATAGTTTCCTCAACAAACTGATTTCTCCACAGAACCTTGACTGATGCTACTTCCTTGGTCCTCAATTGCGAATCTGGTGATCTAGAATCTGAACAAAAATCTCCTCATAAGATAAGCTATCCTTAATACCAATATATTTAGTAGATATGATAATTGAAGTATCGCCCAAAGACTTCTTCAACATTGAAATGTGGAATACCGGATGGACCGCAACTAACTCTTGTGGTAGCTCCAACTCATAAGCCACATTACCGATCCTCTTGGAGAATTTGTAAGGGCCAATATACCAGGGACTAAGCTTCCCCTTCTTGCAAAATATCGTAACACCTTTCATAGGAGAATCCTTCAAATTAACCCAATCATCTACTTCAAACTCTAAGTATCTTCTCTTAATACCTGTATAGGATTTTAGGTGGCTCTACGCTGGCTTCAATCTCTCTTGAACAAGCTTCACTTTATCTATAGCTTGATGAACTAAGTCTGGTCCTATCAAGTCAGCTTCACCAACCTCAAACCATCCAGAAGGAGATCTGCATCTTCTCCCACAAAGAGCCTCATACGGAGCCATTTGCATGCTAGAGTGGTAACTATTGTTATAAGAAAACTCAATGAGAGGTTGGTGATCATCCCAATTACCCTTGAAATCGATCACACAAGCCCTAAACATATCTTCTAAAGTGTGAATGATGTGCTCTGCTTGACCATAAGTTTGAGGATTAAAAGCACTATTCAAATTCACTTTCGAACCCAAACCTTTCTGGAAAGACCTCCAGAATTGTGCAGTAAATTGTTCACCTCTATCTGAAATAATCTATACTGGAGCTCCATGAAGTCTAATTACATCTTGAAGATATAACTTGGCATAATCCTTTACCGAATGGGTAGTCTTTACCAAAGAAAGTCGGCTGATTTTGTCATATGATCTACAGTCACCAAAATGGAATCATACTGCCTACTAGACCGCGGCAAACCAGTAATAAAGTCTATATAAATCATCTCCCACTTCCATTCTGGAATCTCTATATTCTGAGCCATATCACTGGGCCTCTGCTGCTCTACCTTAACTTGCTGGGAATTTGGGCACTTAGCAACGAACTCTGCAATACCCTTCTTTATACTACTCGACCAATAGACTTCTTGCAAGTCACGATACATCTTTGTGGATCCCGGATGGATACAATATCTGGAGCTATGATATTCCTCCATAATCCTCCCTTGAAGCTCATCCACCCTTGGCACACACAATCTACCTTGATACCTCAATACACTATATGCCCCTTGTTCAAAAGACATCATTTTTTTCTTATGAATATTAGCTTTTAACTCAATTAAAATGGGATCTTGGTATTGTTTCTCTTTCACTTCAGACACTAATGATGATTCAGCTACATTCATCACCACTACTCCTCCTTTGTTGGAATCCAATAGTCGAACTCCTGATCTTGCATGTTTGTGCACATCTTTAACTAACTTTTTCTTGTCTTCTTCAACATGGGTGGTACTACCAATAAAAAATCTTCTCAAAGCATCAACATCAACATTAGCCTTACCTGGGTGATAGAAAATACTCATGTCATAATCCTTGAGTAATTCTAACCACCTCTTCTGTCTGAGATTAAGCTCTTTCTGACTAAACAAATATTGAAGGCTCTGATGATCGATGAACACATCTACATGGACACCATAAAGATAGTGACACCATTTTTTTCAAAGTGAATACTACAACAACCAATTATAGATCATACATTGGGTAATTCTTCTCGTGAAACTTAAGTTGTCTGGAGGCATAAGTTATAACCTTGCAATTCTGCATTAACACACAACCCAAACTGACTCTGTACACATCACAATATACCACAAGACATTCCATACCCTCTGGTAAGGTCAATATTGGGCAGTAGTCAACAACGTTTTCAATTCCTCAAAGCTTTACTCATAAGCATCAGACCATTGAAACTTAACTATTTTCTGAGTAAACTTAGTCAAAGGAGATGAGAACCCCTCGACGAACCTTCTATAATAGCCAGCTAATCATAAGAAACTCCTAATGTCAGTTGGATATGTGGGTCTAGGCCATTTCCGCAATGCCTCTATCTTTTGAGTATCAACTCGAATTCCATCACTTGAAACAATATGTCCTAAGAATGCCACAGACTCAAGCCATAATTCACACTTAGAAAACTTAGCATATAACTCCTTCTCCTTGAGTGTTTGAAGGTCTATTCTGAGATGACTAGCATGATCTTCCTCCTTCCTCGAATAGATTAGAATGTCATCAATGAATACAATAACAAACATATCTAGATAAGGCTTGAATACTCTGTTCATAAGGTCCATAAATGCTGCAAGAGCATTGGTCAAACCAAAGGACATAACTAGGTTCTCATAATGACCATAGCGTGTCCTAAATGTTGTCTTTGGGGTGTCACTTTCTCTTACTCTCAACTGTTGGTAGCCTGAAGTTGATCAAAAAGATCATCAATTCTCAGAAGAGGATACTTATTTTTGATAGTAACCTTGTTGGACTGACGATAATCTATACACATTCTAAGATAACCATTTTTATTTCTCACAAATAAGACCGGAGCTCCCCAAGGTGAGACACTTGGTTGAACAAAACCTTTATCAAGGAGATCTTTCAACTGCTCTTTTAACTCTTTCAACTCTTCTGGAGACATTCTATATGGAGGAATAGAGATAGGACAAGTATTAGGAAAAATATCTATACCGAAGTCTATTTCTCTCTCAGGAGGAACTCTGGGAAGATCGTATGGAAAGAGCTCTGAAAACTCACTAATAACTGTAACTGACTGAAGAGGTGGTGTGTCAACACTAGAGTCCTTAACTCAAACTAAGTAATAGACACAACCTTAGAAACTAACTTTCTCACCTTAAGGTACGAAATAAAATGACCCTTAGGCACTGCTGAACTACTCCTCCACTCAATAGCTGGTTCATTAGGAAACTGGAAATTAAAAACTCGAGTTATACAATCGAATGAGGCATAACAGGCATGACGCCAGTCCATACCTAGAATGACATCCAAATCTACCATATCTAACTCAACTAAGTCAGCCATAGTGTCCTTGTGATTGACGGAAATGGTGCAATCACGATAAACACTCTCAGGTAGAATAGACTCACCAACAGGTGTAGAAACACTGAAGGGATCAAGAAGTTGCTCAGGAAGGATATTAAAATTTATAGTAACATAAGGAGTCACAAAATATAGACTCGCTCCTGGATCTAGCAAAGCATAAACATCAAAAGTAAAGACTTTGATCATACCAGTGACAACATCTGGAGAATTCTCTTGCTCTTGGCGACTAGTGATAGCATATAGACGGTTTTCTCCTCCGCCAGTCTCTGAAGTAGCGCCTCTAGGTGCAGCTTGTCTGGTGGAGCAACTGAAGAAGATTGGGCTCTAGTACCCCTATTCTCACCGCTCTGCCTGTTCTTAGGGCACACACTTTTTCATGTAGTGACCGTCTTGACCATAGTTGAAGCAACCAGTGGAGCCATCGCGACACGTCCTTCGGTGGTTCCTACCAAACTTAACACATGTAGGATCCCAATTACCTCATTGTGCCACACTACCTTGAGATAGGTCTAGCTCTAAAAGTTCTGTAAATTCTTATTATTGAACTCACCTCTGTTCCTTGGTGCGGGTGCACTAGAAGATGATGGAGCAGGTCCCTTTTTCTTATGCTGAAAATATGACCGGTTCGTATTACTCTTTTGATGTTCGGAGTCATTCCCTGATGTCTTAGCCTTCTTGTTTCTAAACTCTTCTCTATCCCTAAGCTTATCCTCCTCAACCTATTGCACATGGATCATCAACCTTGATATGTCCATATCTCCTATCAAAATAGTTGTCTTGCCCTCTTTGCTTGACAGACGAGACAAGCCAACAACGAACAAACTCATCTTGCTTCTCATGTCAGCAACCATCTCTGGGGCATAATGGGAAAGTTGGGTCAACTCAAAGTTGTACTCGTGTACCCTCATAGATTCTTGCTTAAGAGTAAGGAATTCTCGTACCTTTGTTTCTCTCAGTTCTCGGGGAAAGAAGCGCCCCAAGAAAGCCTCCTCAAACATAGCCCAACTCACAAGTGGTGCACCTCCAACTCTATTCTTCTTCCATTAAGCAAACCATATTCTAGCGACACCCTTCAATTAGTATGCAGCTAGTTCCATTCTCTCAGCATCAACAACATGCATAATCTCAAAAACCTTCTGAAGCTCTTCAAAAAAGGTTTTCCAGATCCTCAGTGACACTTGAACCAGTGAAGCTTGGATGATTCATCCTTAAGAACTCGAGGATTCTAGACGTATCAGCCACATCCTGTCGAACATTTCTTTGTTGCCCTACTTGGTTGGTCACAACTTGACTTAACATTCGCATAGCTTCCCGAAATTCAGCATTAGTGACCTCTTTTTGGGGTTGAACTTATGGTGCATTGGGTACCCCTTGACCCTCAATGTTCCTCCTAGCATGACGACCTCAGACAACTCTTTATGGAGGCATGATCAGAATGATACGCGCAAGCACAATATAGAAAGAAACTTTTATAGTGATAAAATCTATCGCACGAAATGAGTATGAAAGAAGTGAGATAATTCCTAAATGTTGCAGCCTCCTAATTATAGATGTGGCGCGCTTCACACTGATATCTAGGACTCTACATACATGGCTTCATAGACTCCCTATGACTTTTGAACTCTATGCTCTGATACCAAGTTTGTCACGCCTCGAGCCTACATCCTGGGCGGGACTGGTACTCTGTCACGACCTGAGTGTGCACCCTGGTTGTGGCCGACACCCGAGAACCATTACTGGTCCCCAAGCGAACCCTCATCCTAGCTGGCTATAAGCGAAAGACTAACTCAAGCATACAAAAGCTTAAAAACTGAAATAAATTCAATAAACTCGGTTACAAAATATTTAACTCAAAATATTAACTCTGAATGAAATAATATATTCAACTTACCAGAAATAGGCATCTCAAGTGTTTAAAAGATTTAACAAAATAAATTAAACAAACTTCTCAAAATTTACTGTCTATCTATGAAGCCTCTAAATGACAAAGTTGGAAGTCGGGACAAGACCTACGACATCCTGACAAAACTGAAAGTAAATGGAATCCTACGGAAGCAAGGAGGCTCACCATAGCTAACTCAAACTCCCTGTTGTATCAACGAAACTCCTGTTGATGAACCTGAATACATGTATCTTCATCATGAAATGATGCAGGCCAAATGGCTCAGTACATGGAATGTACGAGCATGTAAGGGGAATTCTGAAGCATAAACATAAGCTTGAACTGGTGGACAAGAAACATACTTACCCCTTCTCAACTCACTCAACACAACTCAACTCAAAGAAACATATTTTAACTCAATGATAAGATATTCCACTCAGTAAAATAAGGCTCAACTCAATGATAAGATATTCAACTCAGTGAAATAAGGCTCAACTCAATAATAACATACTTGACTCTAGGTACTCAACTCTGGATACTCAACTCAATATAAAGCAACAATACACATGCAATATATGGAAAGCTTTTAAAACAGTAGAAAGCAACTCAGTGTATTGAAGAATACAATAACAACTCAATTCATGTATAATAAAATATAATATAACTCTATGGGAGTTTCTCTAACCGACAACCATCACTATGAGCTATGTTATGATACATCGTCTCGCCCACGCTGCCAGAACTATCCTATACTTTGTTGGGGTATAGGACCTCTCAACTAAGTGGATCCTCTAGTCTATGGTAAGAAGCATTAAGGAAACATCTAAAGTATGACCCTTTCTACCCACGATGTCTACATGGTTTATGGAGACTTGAGTTATTATGAACTCGTCCCCATATCGGTGCTCAATTTACTCCCAAAATATACTCAGCTCATATGTTTAAAAACATAGCTCTTTCTATGTGGTTTGAGATTATTACTTAAAATCTTTCTCTAAAAGAGATGTTACTCAAACTGCTCAAAACTCTTTTGGAAATCTCAACTTCCTCCTCTTTTAAATGTGAAAACATTTACTCCTGTGACTACTTAGTTCCCATTTATCATTTTAAAGAAAATGAACTCGACTCTACTCTTTCTCAACTCAAGTGCTCAAGTCTTAAAACAAGTTTAGAAAAAATAATTGTAAAAGACTTCTTAAAATAGGGTTCATGCCGAATTATGGTCATGAACGACTCAATTTAAGGTTTTAAATAACCATACATCGAACTCCAAGACTCAAGGATACTACTCATCTTAAGAATGCTGAATTCAGTGGGTTCATGTGGAATTATGGACATGAACTACTCAACTGAAGGACTCAATGATACCTCTCATCTCAAGATTTCTCGACTCATAGGGCTCATGCCAAATTATGGGCATGAACTACTCAACTCAAGGATTTCATGGGTAATATGTAATGGTCCCATGATTAGGAATAAAATCTCGAAATGGATTAGGAACTCAAGACTTAGAACTTGAAGAAACTACTCCTCTCAAAGATACTCAATTTATGGAGTCTATGCAGAATTTATGGGCATGAACAACTCGAGTCAAGGGTCTACATAACAATATTGAACTCGTGTATACGAATCTACTCATTCTCATACTTACTTCGTTAAAACTTAGCTCAAATCGATAGTTGATCTCAAAGGATCCACAATTGAACTAAAAAACTTTCTTGAACTCTACTCTTAACTTTCCCTTGAATGTGAATTATTAATTCAAGAGTTATGGTTCATATTATGAAGGATATCGTGATGATAAAGTAGAATCATGAATACATTCTCCTTACTCTCATGCTCACTTACTCGAGTCTTAAAACAAGTTATTAGAAATTGTAGTAGACTCCTCAAAAAAGACTCAAAGGGACTTTCTCAAAAGACTGGAAAGAACTCTCAAGACTTAACTATTAGCTCTACCTTGAATTTGAATTATGAATTAAAGGTTATGATTTGTGGTGGGAAAGATATCATGATGATTAAAAGTATTTTAGATAGCTAATCATGAGAAACGGTTGAAAAAACACTTTCTCGGGAGCAAGTCTGCGACGCGGAGATGAATTATAATGTTTAGTCGAAATAATTTTTGAAACAATTGAGTTTGTATTCTCTCCGTGATGCGGAGAGAAAAATTTCACAGAGGAACAGGTTCGCGATGCGGACCTGGTCCTTATTTTCTACTCGATCTTTTCTTACTCAATTTTCGACCCTAATTTGCCTAGAATCGAATGGTTTCTTTCCCTATCACTTGGATTTGATTACTCAACATAATTACACTCTAATTTACTCAATACAATCATCAAAGAACTCACTTTCATCTCAATGATTCATCAAAACCCACCAAACAATATTTAGAATGAAACTTCAAGAACACTTTGCAAGAACTTAAATCTTGCAATCTTTACGGATGAATTCGAATATGAAAAAATCATGTTTGACATGTGGGTGAACGAACCCAACACTATGTAAACTTACATACCTCTTAGGGATCAAAACCGTGGCAAAAATCTGCAACAAAACTCAAGAACATCGATGAACACCTTGATCGTTTCCTCTTGTCTTCTTTTTTTCTCTTCTTGAACCCTCAACTAAAACCCTAGGCGCATATTAGGATTATAAAACTGAACCTAATCGGGTTATACCCTTAAAAAACTTACTAAAAATGAATTAAATCTAATTGGGTAAGGAAAAGACCAAAATACCCCTTACTATTTTCGGTTAACTTTCCTTATTTGGACAACCCGACTTCAAATGGGCATATCTCCCTCATACGAGCTCGAAATTTAGCAAACTCAGTGGCGTTGGAAAGATAATTCAAAAACCTTTCGTTTTATGTCTATTGGGTCACCTAACTCATCATGTACTGAAGGTTATAGTCGTTTGAAGTTGACCCAAATCTTAGAATAACTTAGGAATGAATTGAATGAATTCCCTTTAATTCTTTTTGGAACTCAAAGTGCTACATCTAATGACCTTAACACTTAGGAAAAATTTTAATTCGTTTGTAAAAACATACTCACTACGCAGAATGGTTCAAGTCTTAACTAAAAAAAAATTTGGTGTGTTACAACCTCGAAAACCATTGCTAGTCCCAAGTGAATCCTTGGCCTGGCTTACTAGTCAACGAAAGACTTTACTCAACAAAGATAAATTCATGAAATAAACTAGAATGTTGTAAAGGAAACATCATTTGGCCAATAAGGCAACTCAAGTCTCAACATAAACGGAATGAAAATGAAAAGACTAATGAACTATAACTAGATGTCTATGAAGCCTCAAATACTATGAGGGATGTCGGGACAAGACCCCAGATCATCCTAACAACTGAAATGACAAAGCAATATAAAAGGGATCCTACGGAAAGTAAGGAGGCTCACCAAATGACTCTGAAATGCTCAAATGGATCAACGAAGCACTGGATGTTGATCATGGTTACCTATATCTACATCATAAAATGATGCAACCCAAATGACATCAGTACATTGAATGTACGAGCATTTGAGGGGAAATCTAAACAATACGCAAGCTTGAATTGGAATTTGAAAGAAACACTTACCTCCACTTTACTCAACTCATGGATACTCAACTCAGTGCAGAAATAAAATCACAATAAAGATGCAGTTTATGTAAAGCATTTAAAACAGTAGATAACATCTCGAAGTATTTGAAAATACAATAATATCTCAGTTGTATATAAAAATACAAAAATAAACTTTGTTTGGGAGATTCTTTAACCGACAACCATCACTATGAGATATGTGATGATACAACGTCTAGCCCACGCTGCTAGAACTGTCCAATAACTTGCAAGGATATATAACACCTCAACTAAGTGGATCCACTAAGGTATGCTTAAAATCAATAAGGAATCATCTAAATATGTATGACCCTTTCTACCCACGTTGGCTGCATGGTTTATGAAGACATTGAATTGTATGAACTCGTCCACATATCGGTGCTCAATACTACTCCCAAAAATATACTCAGCTCATATGTTTAAAAACATGACTTTCTCGGTGGTTTGAGAATATTACTCAAAAATCTATATCTTCAAAGGGATGGTACTCAGAACTGCTCATTTGGAAATTGGTGTTTCTTCTCATCTTAAATATGAAAACATTTACTCTTTGGCAATACTTAGTCCCCATATAACATTTTAAAGAAAATTAAATTCACTCTTACTCTTACTCAATTCAATGCTCAAGTCTTAAAACAATTGTAAAAAACTTTTTGAAAAGACTCGAAAAACTCTCAAGACTTGACTCTTAGCTCTACCTTGAATTTGAGTTTATGAATTCAAGGTTATGATTCATATTTATGGATGATTTTTAGATGTTTAAAAGTCATTTAGAGTAGTTAGAATCAATAGGGAGTGTTAGTACATCCTACATGTTCCATAAGAATGTAAATTGAATTTAATAACGATAATATTCTTAGATAAAGCTGAGGTACATATAAATACAATAATTACTATGCTTAATGTAAAATAATTTGATGTTAACTATAATTATAAATTCTCATTTTTCATATCGTTCCATATAAATGAATTGTCAACAAATTAATTAATAGTGAAGTAAACTTACTTTCTTCACCGAGTTGTTGTACAACTTTCGCGAATTTGACATGAAGATCATTTGTCCATTCTCAGCAATCTTTTCTCCGAAGAACCTTATTAATAGCATTGTTTTGAGTTTCTCCTACCGTAGTCTATTTCGTGTTTTTTCTACCTCTCTTTCGCCTCAACTTGTAGTTTTCATTTAATACAACATCATTTTCAACTTCATCAGTATTACTTTTTCGCTCCTCAGAATTAGCTACATTTTTCTTCTCTCCAGGTTGTTCTTCATTTTCTCCAACAATGTCAATTTTACCAATATCCTCAACATTCATTTGATCTCTTTTTTTCTTTGATCCTTTTGTCAATTTCTGTCTTTGTTTTATTCCCTCAATACAAATTGCCACAAGTATTTCATAATTTCCTCACTTAAAGGATTTTTAAGGTAAATAAAATCTCCCTCATCCAAAGCCATCTTTACTATGAGCTCATTGTGTTCATCACATACAACTGCATAATTTTTTTGGAAAGCTATTAATTAGAATTGAGTTATTTTATACATTATGTGAATAGTTAATCTCAAGCATATACACTAAATTTTATCCATTATAACAATAATAATACAAAATAGATCTATCATATTAAAAAAGAATCAAAATTAGTAATCAACAATTTGTATTGCTTAAAAAGCACAATTCTTTAGTAATCCTATTTAATAATGTATAATAGAACATTCATTTAACTATGAACTATTTAATGATATGTTAGTGGTGCATTTTATATATAAATTCTTATAATGTAGTAATTAAAATAACCGACTATACTCATACGAGATGTCATAAGTGAAAGAATAGAAAAAAATACATACCGATTGAAATTATATCCAATGTCACAGCTTGAGTTAAGAGGTTAAAAGAAATCATGTTTTATGGATTGATATTGATTATCATCACATCAATTTTTTGTTTTCCTTTGGAGAGCATAGACATTGTTGTTGAAGTTGTACCAACCGTTGTAACTGCATGCATCAACGCTCTTGAGAAGTAAGTAAAGAAAATTATACTCAAAATTATCAAAGGGCTTATTTATTTCTCATATACAAATTCAGTTGTAATTTTTTTTATTTCAGTTTATTCAAATGACTTATTAGAAACGAATACTACATAAAGATAACTATTGCACCCATATATAATTGGATCAAAAGTTTTGAGATAATCTTATTTCATGAATATGAAATTAATAAGTTATAGATTTAGAAGATTTAGAAAAGAATATATTAAATATCTGTAAATTCTTATATTCTCATGTCTTATCTATAGTCCTTGCAATAAAATTTAAGTCTTGACATATATAAGATACTAATCCAATAGAATACTAAGATAATAATAAAAAAGTTATATGAAGTTCATGTGTAATTTCATTTCTAATATATTATTGTATTAATTTTTAGATGAATTCAAGAATCTTAGCTATGTATGATATAATAACAATAATAGCATACCCAATAAAATTTCATAATGGGAGTTTAGGGAGAATAGGGTGTACACAAATCTTATCGCTACCTCTTCTCAAACGCATCAATTTAAGGTACATAGAAAAAGAAATAATGAAAAAAATATAACAACTAAAAACAGAAGCAGTATAAAGCCTAAAAGAAAGAGTATGAGCAACAACAAAATAGTTTAATAGCCGAAACCTAGTAAATAAATGATTATAGATATGGAAAACTACAACTACAAGAATATTTAGCCTTAAATTGTACAAATGACAAAAGGAAAATAAGTTGACAAAAGAGGCATAAATAAATATAGAAAATTGAGTTTCAATACACAAAACACGTTTTCTTAAGAAAGGTATTACTTATTAATCCCCCTGTTTCTATTTATTTGTTTTGTTTTCTCTTGGCATGGAGTTTATAGAAAATAAAGAAGACTTTTGAATCTCTTGGTCTTAAATTAAAGATATGTCAAATGTACTAAAATGTGCTTTAATCTTGTGGTATTAAGTGTATCATATGGAAAGTTGAATACAAAGATTTGTCAAAAAAATGAAAGAGACATTCTTTTTTAAAAGGACTAAAACTGAAAATAAGTCAAACAAATTAAAAGGAAGGGGTATAACAGTTCTTAACGGATTACCAAGAGGGCGTATTTTTATTTGCATCGGTGAGAGATGAACCGACACATTCACGAGGTCCCATAGTGCTTATTATTTGTGATGATATATTATTGATTGACGAGACATAAAGTGACATTAACGTGAGGCTGATATTTGGACACAGACCCTAGAGTCAAAAGGTTTCATGTTGAGTAGGATAAAAATTAAGTACTTGGCGCAAATATTTAGTGACCTGCCCTATGAAGCATACGTGATGCTTGACACTTAGGTTATCCCAAAAATCAAAAGTTCAAAGTATCTAGAGTAAGTAATTCAAGGTAAAGAGGATGAGAGAATGTAACACATCATATTGGGGTGGAGTGAATGAAATGGAGGCTCTCATCTAATGTTCAATGTGATAAGAATGTACCGTCAATTCTTAAAGTAATTTATTTAGAGTGGCTGCAAGATCAACTATGTTATATGGGTATGAGTGTTATCTAGTCAACAACTCCCATATCCAGAAGATGAGACTACAAAAAATATAAGAAGGATGTGTGGGCGTACCAGGAGAGATAATATTAGGAATGAATATATTCAAGCAAAAGTCGGAGTGACCGTCATGGATGACAAGATGCGAGATGTAAGGTCGAGATGATTCGTACATGTAAAGAGAGAAGATGCGTGGACGCCCCGATAAGGGAAATTGGTCGGAAAGGGCTTGAGAAGGGGTAGGCAGGTATATGAAGTATTGGGGTGTGATAATTAGGTCGGACATAACACAACTTTATCTCATTAAGGACATGATCCCTGATAAGAGGGTGTGGAGGTCAAGGATTAGGATATAATTTTAGTAGGTGGCCGAGTGCTTTGCTTTCTCTTTCTTGGGGCACTAGTATTACATTGGTACTATTTTAATATTCTTAGATTTCTATTTTTACTAGTTGATTCTTTAGTTTCAACGGTTGTATTTTTTGTAGTTGTTATTATTTGTTGATATTGTCGTCTTCTTCATCTAGTTTGTGTCGAAGATCTATCAAAAACAACATCTAAACCTTCTCAAGGTATGGGTAAGATATGCACGTACACTAACCTCCCTTGACTCCACCTATGGAATTACACCAAATTTGTTGTACTAATAGTGTCTAAACGAAACCCGATACTAAAACTGTTAGTTATATACCCCTTTTCAGCTTTTCAGGGTGAAATAGATCAAAAGAACCATCGTTTGAAGGTAGTTTTCATGTAGAATATATGTAGGAATTTTTTATTTTTTCAAATATTTTGAAAAATGTCTTTTGTCTTCACTAATTTAAGTAGAGGATGTAATTGAATAAACCTCTAAGGTTGAGCCATATATATTTATAAATATATATATATGGCAAGTAGCTATTATTAAAATAAATCCCAAAACCAATCATTTTCAAATTAAGAAAAAAATTACTAAAAGTTGAAATATTTTAAAATTCAAGGTGGATGCTTCGTCAAGAGGATGAAATAACACGTGTATATTAAAATATTGGTATTTTAAAAAATAAACAAATACGCAAAAAAATTGTTGTTGAAATACAAAAGGAAAAAAGTCTTCGAAATTAAGAGAATTTTTTTAATCAAACAAACAAAAGTTAGGTTTTTTTTTTATTTTAGGAAAATTAGATCTCCCGAATATATTTATTCTACATCCAAGAATAGAAAAAAAAAGGTTTAAAAGTAAAAAATAATCATAGCTAGATCAGTTTTATCTTGTCCTTCTCTTGCTCTTTCTCTTTCCTCCGGTTACCCTAATCTTATGTCTCCACCACCCAAAAAATATTTTTTAAAACATTTAGAGCTAGATTGGTAAAAATCAAAGATCTACACCTTCAAAAATAAATTTGTGGAATTTAAATAATTTCTCCTCCAACTTTATGACACACCAGACCAATTGACAAAGAAACTTTCTCCCCTTTTTCCACAAAAAAATAAGGTCCAAAACTCAAAGTTAAATTGATAAATAATTAAAATCACTATAAATTGTGTCGCTCGAGGGACATCCAATAAAATTGCAACAATGCAAATATTGAAATGAAATTATCAAACTCTTTTGAAAATCATATATATCTTTCTGGAGAAAACTAATTGAGTATGTGACAATCTTATAACAAGAACTATGAATAGAAAATCTAATTTGATTCTCTATAACAACACAAAACTCATTTATCAATTAGTAAAAAATCATATACAACCACGGAAATAGTGTAATGACAACAAAGAAAATTGAAATCTTAGATTCACAAGATGTATGAATTAAATCTAAAAAAAATTGATGTTAAAATCACAAATGAGATAACAAACTTCATTTTCAGTTAAATCTCATATAAATTGAAATCATACAGAGTTTAGTTATATCAAAGAATCCAAGATTGCAAGTTCTAAACATATTTTTTAGCGATGTTACCATTGTAATCATAAGACTTCAGCAAATCAGTGATATTTGTAATAAACTCTTGGTCCGAATCAACCAGCAAGACATCAATTGCCTCTATCATGCCAAAAAAGGGAGTTGCCATTAAAAAAAATCCTTCAATTGTGTGAGAATTTTTATTTTTGGATATAACAAGGAGGAGGTACAAGAATATATTTTTCTTACATAAAAGACTGAATTTATCGAGAAACATTTACTCTTTTGGTAGGTGCTTTATATAGTATCTCTATTGTCTAGTGGACATGTTGTTTATGATACAAATAATATTTATTTTTCCTATTTAAATTTTTTTCTTTCTTGAATCAAGATAAGGTATAATAAAATCACTCTACTTATTTAGTATGGAGGGCAGTGCTTTCTTGATAAAATTATTTTTCAGTGTTTTTATCTTAAATGTATTTTCTGAGGAAACAATTAAATTAGAAGGAAAATTGACTTCTATAACTTATGGCATCTGAGTGAGTATTTGTTTTCATTTAAAAAGTTTAATAGTTACGTTCTTACCTTCTATTTATCGTTTCAACTAGGGGTGGAAAATGGGTGTATTGGATCGGATTTGGATGGATTGAATATGGATTGAGTTAAAATGGATTAGATCAAAATCCACCCATATAAAATATGGGTAAATATGGATTTGGTCAAATATGGTTTGGGTAAAATGGTTGTAACCCACTTTAATCTCCTAAAGCCAAAATATATTAAGTCAAAGGCTCAAAGCAAGAGCTTGGGTGCACGTTAGTATGCACTAACTTGCACCCAGCTCGAATAGGGAGGGGATGACCACGCAGGGATACACAACGACATCGTGAGGAAGAAATAATGCAGGGTATTGCGAGTAGTTCAACTGCAGGCACATCACAAACTGATAGGAGAAAGGGTTACTGAATCCCAACTGAAAACACTTGAAGCAGTTCTAATTGAAATGGATAACAAGAAGGAAACACCAACTAGGGACGAGCAGTGGAAAAAATTAGCTAAGAAAAATGAAGGTTGAATTGGGCAAAACCAAATTCCGGTAGAAACCAATAGAACAGTAACACGATCAAACCCCTCAGGAACCACTCAGATGAAAGCTTCATCTAACTAGGGAAACAACAGCTACACCTTGGGCCAACCTATTCGCTACTAATCGATTGGTAACGAAAGGTATGAATCTAAACTATATCCATCTAGTGATAATAGAAGGGGAGAAAGTAGTGTAAATTTTGAAGGAGGATGTTGCTAGAGATAATGAAAAATGGGCACCTTCAAAAGTTGTGTACGTGGTAGGAACTGCACCATCTATACGAGCTATGGAGAGATTTATAATTAAGCAGGGTACCTTTACTATCAAACCTATAATTTTATCCCGTAAGGATGGGTATTTTGTGGTGAGATTTGCGAATGAGGAAGAGAGGGATATGATGTTATGTTGAGGCCCTCATTACTTAATGAGAAGGCCAATTATAATGAAACCATGGGTACCTGAGTTCAACTTCAAGGATGAGATACTTACAACTATAACATTGTGGGTTAAATTTCCAAACCTCTGTCTCAACTGTTGGAATGCAGTGGTATTGAGTTAAATATATAGTAGCCTAGGGAAACCTCTGTATGTGGATGAATGTACATCCCAAGTGAATAGGATTTCATTTGTCAGAATTCTAGTTGAAGTGAGTATCACAAGACCCTTTCCTAAGGTGATTGAAATGCATTATCCTAAGGGGAAAGTCTTAGAACAACAAGTATGGTTTGAGTGGAAACCTACAGTTTGCCAAAAATGCCTCCAAGTAGGACACTCATGTGTGGAAAAGGCAGGTGCACATATCCAAAAGAAAGGACTAAATCAATGAAAGAAGAAATAATGGGTTCATATTACTGATAAAGGTAAAGAACAAAGCAATGATGTAGGATAGGAAACACTACGGATTAAGGAAGTGAGAGGAGCAACGAAAAGGGGATGAAGTGCAAGATCATGGTGAATGGCAAACTGTAGAAAACAAATGTACCACAAAAGGAGACAAACGAGATGGAAAGACTGCTAACAATACAGGGGAACCTAGCTATAATAATGAAGTCCAGCAAAGTGGGGAAATAGGTGGGGGAAGCAGCGAGGTACCAATTAAACCCCCATTATCTCTATGATAGAGATTTGGAATGTGAGAGGCTTCAACCAAGAGGTTAAACACAAAGGGTTGAGGCTGCTTTTTGTAACGACTCGAAAAATGATAGGTTGAACTAGAGCCTCATCGTTTGGGTTAGTGTGACTTTAGGTTGATGTCTAGGCTGTTTTAGAACATAAATGGATCAAGGTGGAAGCCTAGGGTGCAAGCAAGGGCCTATGCTAGCAAGATAGAGAGATAGAAGCCTAGTTCCTACAGGGGCTGTTTGGCGATGGGCTACTTGATCACCCAAGGGGTTGGGCGAGTCTCCCTTGGGCTCATGTGATCGCTTAGTGGGCTTCCTATTTGTCCTAGGTTCTGGACCAAAGGGTGAGCTAAGTCGTAGCTCGCCAAGTTGGTTGGCGTGTCGCCCATTGTCCCCCCTCCATCGCCCAATGGACTGCCCATTTAGTGAGCTCACTGGAACAAAGGGAGAGCTAAGGGTGCACTTCGCTAGTCGCCTAGTGCACTTGGCGAACCCAAGTGTCCAAAGGCTGAGCTTGGACGGGCAAGGGCAGAATTTTTAAGTTGGAACTTTAAGAGTCCTTGGTTATTTTCCAAAGTTAAGTCCTTATTATTCTATTCCTTTCCTAACAACTATAAGACATTTTTATGACCTAAATCCTTTCATTTAATTCACTCCAAATAGAATAAAAAAGAAACCCACCTCCTCTCAAATATTTTCTCTCTCTAGAAGTTCCCAAAGAAAAAGAAAAAAAAAACAGAAGAAGAAGAGGGAGTTAGTGTTTTGGATTCAAGGCATTTCTTCACAAATTTTTTTTGGGAATCTTAGTAAAGGTATGGTGATCCTTCATCTAGGGTTAGCTTTCACCCTAGAGTCAATTTCAAAAAAGTTTTTAAAGGTTTTCAACTTTCACAAAAACCTTAGATTTTACTCAATCTCATGGGTTCTTGCATCAAACGTGTTCAAATGATAAATTATGATTATATTAATATTTAGTTGATGATTTAAGATGAAAAACTCTATGAACCCACGATTTTCTCTAAATTTCTAGATTTTGCCTTATGGAGTGGGTTGTTGATTGTGAATGAATTGTTGGTGAATCGAGGATTGGTGATTATGACCTTGAAAGGGCAAGTTTGACCTAATTACTTGTTGTAATAGAATGATGCTTAAATTGTTGATCCACTTGAAAGGTGGAGATATTTACTTACTATGTATATTATGATCATAGCCTTGAAGGTATAGTTTGATGAATTGAAGTGTTATCATAATATTGTAATGTGAATGGATAATGTGAAGGATATACATGTGATTTCAATGATAGAATAATGATCATGTGTAGAATGTAAATATGTTGTGATTTAAAGCATATTCTCTCTTAACACTCATGAACGATGATGATGGAATGTAAAGGGTTCTATAATGTAATGTTGAATAACTTGAATTGGTAGGTTAAGGCATCCTTTTCTTGCATTGATGAATGTGATCATGAATGAAGTATCTTGACTTGGTAGGCTTAGGCATCCTTTTCTTGTATAATGAATGTGTCTTGACTTGATGAATATGAATCGATAGACAATGACATTCCTTCCATATATGAGTAATGAACGTGTCTTGACTTGACGAATATGAATCGATAGGCCAATGGCATTCCTTTCATAAATGAATGATGAGGTATGTTAGATTATGTCTTGAACCGGTAGACCTAAGCTTGGTAGCCCTTCATGACGAGTCTAGAACCCAATATGAATGTAAAAACCTTGAACTGGTAGACCTAGTGTTGGTAGTTCTTTCATGTGTGAAATGATGACCTTGTATCGATAGACCCAATATTTATGGCACCCTTCTTAGAAAGTCAATGAGCTATCCCTAATATACCTTGAATTAGTATACCTAGTGATGGTGGCCCTTTCTTGGGTAATGTACTTTGGGTCGGTAGACCTAGTGATTGGTAGCCCTCTCAAGTACAATGATGTTAATGTGAATGAACTACTCTATGGAAATAAAGGCTAAGCACCGAGCGGATATGGCGAAGATGGTGGCTCTCCCAATGTTAGGCTAGAGTCCAATGAACATATTTCTTATCCCATAACCATATGCCTACATATGATGTGTACTAGTTCTACCTTAGGCAACTAGAACACCTTCCTTTGGTGTAGGGTTACATGACACCGGATTCCATGATTTAACTCTCACGGTCTATATCGGTTAATGTCTATTCCCATCATGTGAGATATGCACTATGGTTTCTTGAGGAGTTCTACAAAGTGTGGGTCACAGTATGGTATGCTATCCATGCATTGCACGAGTAGGTTTTGAGAGGGTCATAGTGAGTTCTCTAAGTCTTAATGACTATTGTTTGAATGTCCTCCTAGAAATAAGTTAAGGAAAATGTTGATCTAATGTTTAATGAATGAAAGTCCTCTAAATGATGTTATTGAGTAATGTTAACTCTCATATTCTTAAATGTAAAATGCATGAAATACTTGGATTGTATTATGAGTTACTCCCTTGTCATATCTATTGTATATGAATGTGCGTTGTCTAGGGTGACTTCAAAGGAGTACTTAGTGTGAGTAGTAGTATGGGATGCTACTTGCACATTGCACAAGTATGACTTAGAGTTGTCTTAGATGTTGGTCTTAATGTGATGATGTGATTCATGTATTGTTTATGTCTCTTAAGTGCTTTTTGTGTAAAGGTGGAAAGGATGAATGGTAAGTTCACTTTTGGTGACCTTAAGGTGGTGCCTTAGTGTGGGACGCAACCCATACATTGCACAAGGTATAGCTTGAGGGTTACTTGAGGTGGAGGCTCAAGGTGAAGGTAAACTTTTGTATGTGATCTTGTTCAAATGTGAATTTTTCGACTTTGTATGTGGGTTGTGACTTTTATTATGCCTCTTGTATCAATGTTCATGAAGTTTTACATAAATGGCATAAAAGCATGGCTTTTAAATCAAATGTCCTTTTAAGCATGTTTTTGCATGATCATCATACTTTGTACATCTAATGTGTTAACCCTATTCTTCCCCTTTTCTTACTAAAGTGTAGGGCTTGGAGATATTGGTGTACTATGCTTGAAGGATAGGTTGCTTAGGTGCTTGAAGATGAAGACTTGGTGAGTCCTCATAGTATCGAGGACAAAACACATTATGTTCCTTTTATGTCTTTCATTGTATGATTAGAGTCTTTGTATGGGCTACGTCCCAAAGTTCTATCCAAAGTATTAGATGGTTTGAGACATAGTATAGAAATTCTTCCGCTTGTTTTTATGAAAAAAGATTTCGATTGTAAAGAAAAGTTTTAATTCTTCCTTATTTTCCTATGCTCTTATGTTTATTAATGCTATGAGGCTTGTATGAGACCCTTCGGGGTCAAGTACGATGTGTAACTTTTGGGGTGTAGGATCGGGTCGTGACAAACATGGTATCAGAGCCAGGTTTTGGAATGGTCTTAGGTTGTCTCAAACCACATCTAGTAGAGTCTTGTTCATAATGTGAAGCGCGACATTATGAATAGAAAGCTATTGGGTGTTAAGAAAGTTTCACTTCTTCATTTTTCAAGTCGTGCCATAGAGTCTAACTCTATAATGTCTTTTCCTTATTCCTTATGTGATGGTCTTTGGAGTGTGACAACCTGAAAGGGGTACGCTAGGCGGATTGAGGGAGAGAAAAAGGTTGGTTGTGATGCCGACTATGGCTATGTTACTTGATAAGTGTGAGATGGAAGATTGTGATGTTGACTTTAGTATGACTGGGTTACTTTATGGTTATGTGTGATGTTGGTAGAAGTTTATGATGAGTTTTGAGGTATGTTGAAAGAGTTGATGAAATGTGGTGTTTTAGAAATACCTAGGTGTGATGAGTATGAAGGTTTAGTGATGTCTTACTCCGACCGTAGAATGGAGATAAGTGAAGTTAGAAAGAGTTGGTATAGGCTTACTCCCAAATGGGGGATAATGTGCCTAGATGGTAAGGTTTTTGAGTGTCCTTGATGTTCATTAGTTAGGCTTGGTTGATGTTCTCACCTTAAGAGGTGTAGTGAGTTTGAGGAGTTTAGACTCAGTGTGGTAGACTCAAATAAGACCTTGAGTGATGTGGTAAGGTTGATTGTAAGCAAGAGTTGCTTAATGAGGATATTTCTAGTTTAAACGTACCGGTATGTTCAAGGTTTCTAGTAAGTTGTGGATGTCTTGATTGAGGTTCCTATGGTATGTTCATGTTGATCTTAGTTGGGTTTACTCCTAAGTGGGGGATGGTATGTTGGATAGTAAGGTTGTTGAGGGTGTGATGTCCTTATCTTTTTCCTTCTATTCCTATTCAAGCTTGAGACGAATAGTTCCTTTTTGTCTTGTTTCATGTTTTTGAAGTCATGTGTGACATTGTGTTTCCATGGTCTCCTTATGATATGCATGTTCTAGTTGAATTCTTGATTATGTGAGAAAATGACTTTTCATCATTTATGTTCCTCGTGTTGATTTGCATCTAGTATGAGTTGTCTATATGCTTCATGAGGTGAATTGTTGAACATGCCTAAATGTGCTTTTGAGAGTAATTGCATAATGAGCATAATGATGTTATGATGAGCATGATTTGAGTTGGAGAAGGAAGTTCCTCCAATGAAATATGAAATGATGAAGTTTTCATGCATAATGAGTTTGTAGATGTAGTTCCTACTTGCTTATGTTGCATTGAGCTTATTGATGTGGAGTTGATTTTTCCTCCTATGATTATGCATTTTTATTGATGTGTCATGACTGTTGGGACGCTAGTCTTGAGTCGTTATTCCCTTAATGTGTTTAAAGTGTCATTCGAGGACGAATGTTCCTAAGTGGGGGATAATGTAACGACTCGGAAAATGATAGGTTGAACTAGAACCTCATCGTTTGGGTTAGTGTGACTTTAGGTTGATGTCTAGGCTGTTTTAGAACCTAAATGGATCATGGTGGAAGCCTAGGCTGCAAGAAAGGGACTAGGCTAGCAAGATAGGGAGATAGAAGCTTAGTTCCTAGAGGGTCTGTTTGGCGATGGGCTGCTTGATCGCCCAAGGGGTTGGGCGAGTCGCCCTTGGGTTCATGTGATCGCCTAGTGGGCTGCCTATTTGGCCTAGGTTTTGGACCAAAGGGCGAGCTAACTCGTAGCTCGCCAAGTTGGTTGGAGTGTCGCCCATTGTCCCCCCTCCATCACCCGTGGACTGCCCATTTAATGAGCTCACTGGAACAAAGGGCGAGCCAAGGGTGCACTTGGCGAGCCCAAGTGTCCAAAGGGCGAACTTGGACGGGAAAGGCAGAATTTTTAAGTTGGAACTTTAAGGGTCCTTAGTTATTTTCCAAAGTTAAGTCCTTATTATTCTATTCCTTTCCTAACAACTATAAGACCTTTTTATGACCTAAATTCTTTCATTTAAGTCACTCCAAATAGAATTAAAAAAAAATCCACCTCCTCTCAAATATTTTTACTCTCTAGAAGTTCCCAAAGAAGAAGAAGAAGAAGAAGGAGCTAGGGTTTTGGATTCAAGGCGTTTCTTCACCAAATTTCTTGGGGAATGGTAGTAAAGGTATAGTGATTCTTCATCTAGGGTTAGCATTCACCCTAGAGTCAATTTCAAAGAAGTTTTTCAAGGTTTTCAAATTTCACAAAAAACCTAGGTTTTACTCAATCTCATGGGTTCTTGCATCAAACGTTTTCAAATGATAAATTATGATTAAATTGATGTTTAGTTGATGATTTAAGATGAAAAACTCTATGAACCCATGATTTTCTCTAAATTTATAGATTTTGCCTTATGAAGTGGGTTGTTAATTATGAATGAATTGTTGGTGAATCGAGGATTGGTGATTATGGCGTTGAAAGGGAAAGTTTGACCTAATTGCTTGTTGTAATAGAATGATGCTTAAATTGTTGATCCACTTGAAAGGTGGAGATGTTTACTTACTATGTACATTATGATCATGGCGTTGAAGGCATAGTTTGATGAATTGAAGTGTTATCATAATATTGTAATGTGAATGTATAATGTGAAGGATATACATGTGATTTCAATTGTAGAATGATGATCACGTGTAGAAAGTAAATGTATTGTGATTGAAAGAATATTCTCTCTTAACACTCACGAACGATGATGATGGAATGTAAAGGATTCTATAATGTAATGTTGAATATCTTGAATTGGTAGGCTAAGGCATCATTTTCTTGCATTGATGAATGTGATCATGAATGAAGTATCTTGACTTGGTAGGCTTAGTCATCCTTTTTCTGTATAATGAATGTTTCTTGACTTGATGAATATGAATCGATAGGCTATGGCATTCCTTTCATATCTGAGTAATGAACGTGTCTTGACTTGACGAATATGAATCGATAGGCCAATGGCATTCCTTTCATAAATGAATGATGAGGTATTTTAGACTATGTCTTGAACCGGTAGACCTAATCTTGGTAGCCTTTCATGAGTCTAGAACCCAATATGAAGGTAAAAATCTTGAATCGGTAGACGTAGTGTTGGTAGCCCTTTCATTTTTGAAATAATGACCTTGTATTGGTAGACCCAATGTTTATGGCACCTTTCTTGGAAAGTCAATGAGGTATCCATAATGTACCTTGAATCAGTAGACCTAGTGATAGTGGTTCTTTCTTCGATAATGTACTTTGGGTCAATAGACGTAGTGATTAGTAGCCCTCTCAAGTATAATGATGTTAATGTGAATGAACTACTCTATGGAAATAAAGGCTAAGCACCGAGCGGTATTGTTACGATGGTGGCTCTCCCAATGTTAGGCTAGAGTCCAATGAACATCTTTCTTATCCCATAACTATGTGCCTACATAGGATGTGTACTAGTTCTACCCTAGGCAAGTAGAACACCTTCCTCCGGTGTAGGGTTACATGACACCGGATTCCATCATTTAGCTCTCATGGTCTATATCGGTTAATGCCTATTCCCATCATGTAAGATGTGCATTATGGTTTCTTGAGGAGTTCTACAAAGTGTGGGTAGTAGTATGTGATGCTATCCATGCATTGCACGAGTAGGCTTTGAGAGGGTCATAGTGAGTTCTATAAGTATTAATGACTATTGTTTGAATGTCCTCCTAGGAATAAGTTAAAGAGAATGTTGATCTAATGTTTAATGAATGAAAGTCCTTTAAATGATGTTATTGAGTAATGTTGACTCTCATATGCTTAAATGTAAAGATGCAAGATATACTTGGATTGTATTATGAGTTACTCCCTTGTCATGTCTATTGCATATGAATGTGCGTTGTCTAGGGTGACTTCAAAGGAGTACTTAGTGTGAGTAGTAGTATGGGATGCTACTTGCACATTGCACAAGTATGACTTAGAGTTGTCTTAGAAGTTGGTCTTAATGTGATGATGTGATTCATGTAATGTTTATGTCTCTTAAATGCTTTTTGTGTAAAGATGAAAAGGATGAATGGTAAGTTCACTTTTTGTGACCTTAAGGTGGTGCCTTAGTGTTGGTGGTGGTATGGGACGCGACCCATACATTGCACAAGGTATAGCTTTAGGGTTACTTGAGGTGGAGGCTCAAGGTGAAGGTAAAGGTTTGTATGTGATCTCGTTCAAATGTGACTTTTTGCAACTTTTATGTGGGTTGTGACTTGTATTATGCCTCTTGTATTAATGTTCATGAAGTTTTACAAAAATGGCAGAAAAGCATGGATTTCAAATCAAATGTCCTTTTAAGCATGTTTTTGCATGATCATACTTAGTACATCTAATGTCCTAACCCCATTCTTCCCCTTTTCTTACTTAAGTGTAGGGCTTGGAGATATTGGTGTTCTATGCTTGAAGGATAGGTTGCTTAGGTGCTTGAAGATGAAGACTTGGTCAGTCCTCATAGTTTCGAGGACAAAACTCATTATGTTCCTTTTATGTCTTTCATTGTATGTTCAGAGTTTTTGTATGGGCTATGTCCCAAAGTTGTATTCAAAGTATTAGATGGTTGAGACATACGATACAAAGTCTTCCACTTGTTTTTATGAAAAAGAATTTCGATTGGAAAGAAAAGTTTTAGTTCTGTCTTATTTTCCTACGCTCTTATGTTTATGAGCTATGAGGCTTGTATGAGACCCTTCGGGGTCAAGTACGGCGTGTCACTTCCGGGGTGTAGGCTCGGGTCGTGACATTTTTGTAGAGGAATAAGGTTAAGATCGTAGCAATTTATGAACACAGGGTTAGAGATGATAAAGCAATTTTAATTATAAATAAGACTATGACAGAATATAACTTGTGAACAAATGAAAGTACTAATGTGAGAGGGAGAATCTGGGTGATATGGAATCCTACTGACATTACTTTTACCAAAAAGAAGGATACATAACAATATATTCATGAGGTGGTAATGATCAAGCATAGTAATACTCAGTTTTAGTTCACTGCAGTATATGGTCTTCACACAATAACTACTATACTACCTTTGTGGATAGCAATTAAACAAATGAATAATAGAATAAATGAACCTTGGTTGATTATGGGGGACTTTAACTCTATACGTTACATGAGGACAGACCTGTGGGGAGCCAAGTGCAAGATGCAGAGGTAAGAGATTTTAGGAAGTGTCTAATGGATTTTAATCTGGGAGATTGTATATAGGAGGAAGGGAATATACATGGACAAATGGACATGTTTATAGTAGAATAGACAATACAATTGGCAATGCTGCATGGATGGATAATATGCCAACACAAGTAATGGCTATGGATCCATTATTTTCATATCACTCACCATTGGGGTTGATAGTAGAGGAGCAAAGGGACGCACAAAAAAGACCATTCATATTTTACAATTGATTCAGAAATCATCCAAAATTCAAAAAGGGGGTTTAAGCAGGCTCGCAAATAATAGGAGATGGTATGAAAGGAATTTGGAGGAACCTGAAAATAGTAAGGAGGGAAATGCAGAAACTGAATAAGAAAGAATTTATGGGTGTTGCTGATAAAGTACAACGAATTAGGAAGGATCTTATGAACATGCAGACTGAAATGAGGGTGGTTCCAGTTCATCAAAACATGATAGATGAGGAGAAGCTACTGAGAACGGAGTTGGCAAAATGGAGTCAGATAGAGGAGAGCATATACAAACAGAAGTCCAGAGTGCATTGGCTCAAGCTAGGGATGCTAACTCTGCTTACTTTTTTGCTAGTATGAAGAACAGGAAGTCACAGGATCAAATTAACATGCTAACAACAAAGGATGGCACAATCATCCAAGAAGTGAATAATATAAGACATGAAGTTATGGGATTTTATCAAAAGCTACTAGGGCAGAATAACAGGCAAATGTCAGCTGCACACCCAAAGGTATTCAAAGTTGGAACTAGACTTACCAGGATACAACAGCTAGATCTTATTCAACCATTCCCTGAAACTGATGTCAAGGCAGCACTCGGGAGCATTGGGGACTCTAAGGCTCCAAGAGAGGATGGTTTTAATGCATACTTCATCAAAAAAAAAACTTGGCCAGACATAAGGGAGGAGGTAACTGTAGTTGTCCTAAAAATTTTCTAAACGATTGAAATGTATGGTCCTGTGAACAAGAATTTTGTCAGTCTTATTCCTAAAACACAGTACCCTACATCTATTAAGGAGAATAGGACTATTTCTTGTTGCACTACCATGTATAAAATCATTTCAAAAAGGCTCACACAAAGACTTCACAATGTAATGGAGTACCTAGTGGATTCAAGTCCGGCTGCTTTTGTACCTGGTAGAATGTTCACTGATAATGTATTAATGAGTCATGAATTGGTCTAGGAATATGGAAGGAAATGAGTTTCTCCAAAGTGCATGTTTAAAATTTACATGCATAAGGCATATGATTCCTTGGAATGACAATTCTTGGAGGAGGCTTTAATAGGAATGAAAGTCCCACAAAATTTTGTAGTTTGGGTAATGACAGTATCATATTCAATCATGATAAATGGTTGTCTTAGTCCATCTTTCCAAGCTAAGAAAGGGGTGAGACAAGGTGATCAATTATCTCCCTATTTATTTGTTCTTGCTATGGATTATCTGACCAGGCTGCTGGAGAATCTGAAGTCCAAACCAGTATTCAAATATCATCCTAGATGCCACAAACAACACATTACACAATTCATCTTTGTTGATGACCTCTTGTTGTTTAGCAGGGGGGATGTTGCTTCCACTACTCTATTGTATGAATGTTTCCAACAATCTTCACAGGTGTCTGGACTGATAGCTAATCTGGCTTAGAGTAGTGTGTATTTTGGTGGAGTGTCAGAGGAAATACAAGAAAAGATACTACAACATACATGCTTTAGTAAAGGAGCTCTTCCATTCAGATACCTTGAGGTGTCTCTAATTTCAAAGAAACTATCAATAACTCAGTGTCAACCTCTCATAGATAAAATGATGAGAAGAATCAGTTTACGGATAGTCAAATTTTTATCCTATGCAGGAAGGCTTCAATTGGTGAATAATGTCTTATCAACCATGCAAGGATTTTGGTAACAGATTTTTCTACTGCCTAAGAAAATTTTACAAAAATTAGAATCCATGTGCAAAAGCTTTCTATGGAATGGTGAATCACAAAGTAAAGGGAAAGCACTCATAGCCTGGAAACACTCTACTAGCCAAAGGTTGCTGGAGGTCTCAATATCACAGACATCTATGCGTGGAACAAAGCAGCTATTTTAAAACATTTGTGGAACCTATGCAAGAAAAAGGATAAACCATGGATTGTATGGGTGCATACCTTTTATCTAAATGGTAGAAAACCATGGGAGGTGGAAATCAAGCAAGCATGATTGGTTGTGAAGAAAATTCTTACAGCTGGAAAATGGCTAGAAGAGAGAGGCTTGCAAGAAAATGAGATCATGGAGGAAACAAAATTCAGCATAAAAGGAATGTATCAAAAACTAAAAGGGGAATACAATAAGGTTTCCTGGATAAGATTGACTTGCAATAATCTTGGCAGTCCTAAATGAGTATTTGCACTATATGTGGCTATACATAGAATACTATACACTAAAGATAGACTAAATAAATGGGGAATTTTTGAAGATGATGTATGTTCATTATGCAAGGCAGAAGTTGAAACACATCAACACTTGTTTTTCACTTGCATCTTTTCAAAGCATATATGGTAAAAGATGCTCAACTGGCTACTCATTATTAGGGGTTGTGAAGGATGGAATGAAGAACTATAATGGACCACAGGGCATGCTAATACCAAATATATTATGGTAGATGTTTACATGATGACACTAGCAACAACAGTTTATCAGATATGGAAGGAGAGGAACCTCAAAATTTTCCAACACAAGGAGAGGAACACAAGCATGATCAGCAAATTAATTACACAAACATTCATCATAGAGCTAGCATGATTCCTAGATTAGAAGGGTATATGCAGAATCTTAATTTTTATCCTTAGAATAGTTTGCAAGTAAGAGGTAGATTGAGTAGAAGTAGAACTCTGAGATTGGAACATGTCCACATCTAGAGTGCTAAACTGTTCAAAAGTGACAAATCTGGTAATAAAGTTTACAGTTTCCAAAAAATAAGGCTTAAAGCTAAGTTGTTAATACCTCAAAAATATTTTTACGAAAACCCTACCACCCCCCCTCCAAAAAAAAATTATTAAAA
>JAJOOO010008021.1:0-28157 GCA_029582685.1 Solanum piurae | reverse complement strand
AATTTCGTTCTGTGTTTGATCTTGCCTCTTAGTTTGATTTATTTCACTTATGTGCAATTTGGCGCATTAGGATATACGTATGTTTCTATTTGAGGTTTTTTTTACCTAAGCATGACATAGTTCTATATGTGTGAACTGAGTTTGGGACTTTTTTGTTCCTTATGCACTGCAGGAATTTGCGGTAGTGAGGTTTTCTGTGTGAATATCAGCTCTCCTCCATGGGCTTGACACAAATTAGATTTGAATTTGCTCGAAATGGTTGTTGGACCTGACTCTTAAAACATGGAAACTGCTAACGGCTGGTTCTGGAATTCAAAGAGCCTAAGCAGATAAACCAATAGGACATCATTTACATTAATATTATTTGATAGAGGATGTTAATTTTTTTTCTTTATTTTCATGAAATTGATGTGCAAACAATGACGTGACTGATGTATTATGGTTTATATATATATATACACGAAAGCAGATTATTGGTTTTCTGTATAAGTATTTGATTATTGCCTAATTAATTGTATTGTAATTTCAAATATAGAAAATTAAGAAGCATATCTATATAAATAGACATTAAGGACCAGTAAACTAGTCCTCGAAATCTTTAAGCACCAATTGGTCTTATATGTAAGGACCAATGAATCTAGTCCCTGAAAATATTTTTAGGACCAGATTTTTAATAGTCGCAAAATCTCTTCAATCAGGGACCAAAAATTATAGTCCCTAAAAGAGTTTTGAGGACCAGTTCATGGCTGGTCGCAAAATAAAATTAAGGACCAGCTATTCCATGTCATCCTAAATGACTTTTAGCGACAGAGGCTATAGGGACGGGGTGGCGACCAGAATTCCCGATCGCTAATGACTTTTAAGGACCAGAATATCAGTTTTAGGGACCAGTTTTCCCTTCGTTATTGACCATTTTTCTTGTAGTGCTAGAATCATTCTAAACATTGTGCTCTGATATTAAGTTTGTCACAAACTAGGGGTACCCCCTAGATGTAACACGGCATAATCAACCCTGAAGGGGTTTCATACAAGCCCTTATCATATCATGACATAAGATAAATAGAAATAATGCGGAATTTAATTTTTTTCTTTACAATCGAAGTCTTTCATAAAAGAAAATGGAAGTCTAGACATTGTCTCAATAAACCATATAATACAATTGGAGTATAAATTAGGGTCACGACCCTTTACAACATAGTCTCAAAAGATAATGTAAGAAAGAAACTAGAAATGAACAATTTCCGTCCTCGAACCATGAGGACTCACCAAAAGCGTGGAGAGTAATCGATCCAAGCTTTGAACAAGAAGGAAGCACACCTCAACAACCGGGTCCTACACTTATAGAAAATATGGATTATTACAAAAATGCACTTAGTATGATAGCCATGCATAAAATCCTTGAAACATGCTAAAAGGGGACAATTTAGTTGAAACCATGCACTTTATCAAATTTAAGAGTCATCATGCACATTAGTATAAATACATAAACCCTATGTTATACTTGTGCAATGCTTAGATAAGATCCCATAATCCTATCTAATACTAAGTACCACCTTTTGACCACCATAATCACGCATATCATACTTTGACCTCATTCATAGCCAATACTCATAGACAAGGGATCATTCATGTTCATTAACTTGTAGCAAGGAAATTCACTCATGGAAACAATCCATATTAAACATACAAAATTCATATATCATCATAGCATAAGAGAGCTATACCATAACCACCCTCAAAGCCTACCTGTGCAATGCATGAATGAATTCTCATACCCCCACTCACACTAAGTAGAGCTTCTTGAGAAGCCATAAGCTATAGTTCATGTTCATGTTCTTGTCATAGTTCATATTCTTGTAATGTAGGGAAAATAGCCGTAACCGACATAGACCATGTGAGCTACATGGAATCTGGTGTACTTCCCCACACCAAAAAAAGGTGTCCTACTTGCCTAAGGTAGAACTAGAGTTTGTTAGCTTAGGTGGATCCACTAGCTAAAGGTATGTGGGCACATAGTGATGGGATAGGGAGATTACTTTAAGAAACCCAGACTAACTGAGGTAAAAGGTTTCCATCTCATGAGATAACTATTTTGGGAACCCAGACTAACTGGCATAAAAAGAACTCATTTGGAAAGCCGGACTAATTGACGTAAAAGCTTTCATCTCATATTCATATCCACTCGGTGCTAAGCATAATTCCCTTTAAGTTCATGTTAAGTATTGACTTACTTTCATGTTATTGGAAGAATGTCCTAACATTCAATCCAACATGATACCATGATATAGCTCATAGATTCAAGAGGTGAGAATAGCCTTTCAACCTTAGAATCATTATTATGTGAGTAAACCTTTAACATTACGTTCATAGTATGTTCGTGAGAATAGCCTTTCAATCAACACAACAAGATTATAATAATCTTAGAAATTTCATACATAGTCATGTTTATATAGGGGAGAATGACCTTTCATCAATACCACAAGTACATCATAGTCATAGGATCTTCACTCCAAAGGTGAATCTTAGAACATATGCATAATCATCATAATCATGTATAATTCTGATGTTTTGCCCTTCAAGGATCATGAATCACATTCAACCAACACATCTAGAATTTCTTCATTAGATATGGATAATAACATGATTCATTTAACTCAAAGATTCTAAACATAATGTCTTCACATGCTTCTATAATTAATCAACCCATATCACAAGATCATAATTTAGTAATATGGGGAAATGATGGGTTCTTGGGGAGATTTCATCATAAATCAACAAGAAATCATCGATTCAATCATAATCCATCATAAAACAATCATTGAAAACATTTTTGAAGGGAACCCATGACATTGGAGTAAAACCCTAGATTTTGGGATTCCTAGATTTGAAATTGAAGACTTTGAAGGGACTCTATGGAGGAATTCTCTCCATATATTAAAAGCTACCATACCTTAGGATGATTCTCCAAAGAAATTGAGGGGAAAAGCCTTGATTTAGTCAAACCCTAGCTCCAACTCTATTCTTCTTCTTCCTTGAGTTTTAGAGAGCAAAATATTGTGAAGGATATGCACTTTTGATTTTGATTTGGATGTTTGTGAAAAATGACTTAGTTTAGGGGATTTTAATTTAAAAATAACTTATATAGTGACCCCAAACTTACCCAAAACGACTCTACTTTTATTGGACTAAAACGTTAAGTCCCTAAAATGCCCCTCATTTTAAGTGGGCTTCCATGGACCACGATGGGCTCCATGAACCGTGGTCATGATCACGAGTCGTGGTCCCATCCGTGGTCTTGAGGTAGTAGCTAGGCAGCTTTTTCCTTAAGCTTACACGCCTAAGACAACTCCACGAAGGGCTCCATGAGTCATGGAGCTAACCACGAACCGTGGTACTTCTCGTGGTCTTGAGGTAGTGGCAAGGTACCTTGTGCCTTAAGCTCACCAGCCCAAGGCATCTTCACGAAGGGCTCCATGAGGCGTGGTCAAGAACACTGGCCATGGTTCCTCTCGTGGACCTTTAGGCAGTGGACCGAAACTCCACGAAGCCACCCACGAGTTGTGGTCAAGACCACTGGCCGTGGTGATGACCGTGAAGTTGGGGCAGTGCTGACCAAGGCAGCCTTGGCCTTTGGCTTTGGCTTGGCCCCTTTGCCTCGGAACTTACCCTTTGGCCTTGAATCTTGTAGCTCTTAATACAATCCTAGATGGCCTACTAAGTTACGGGGAGTCATTTTACGATTCTAACCCTTACTTTTAGCTCTAAGTTAGCCTACTAGTTTCCAGAGTGTTATAGGATCCTTCTTGATCTTGATTGCTTCATTCTTTTTTCTTGCTTCTTTTTAGCTTGGATCCTTTCGTGTTTATCAGTGCCTGGTTTAGTGCTCGTTCCTTCATTTATACATACCTACACCACTAATCATGTTGGTTAGTATAAATGCATTCAAAACACTCAACACGACTATCAATTAACATAAAATGATTATAAACTTGGTTTAAATGCGGACATTATTTGCTTCCTAGGTATATAAATACGCCTAATATCAATATTCATGGATGATATTTCAGTAGTGGGTGGTTCGTTCGAGACATGTTTGGCGCATCTTGTGTGGGTCCTCCAAAGGTGTGTAGAAACCAACTTGGTACTTAATTGGGAAAAATGTAATTTCATGGTTAATGAAGGCATAGTCCTAGGTCATAAAGTGTCACAGAAGGGTCTGGAGGTTGACAAAGCAAAGATTAAGGTTATTGAGAAGCTTCCACCACCTATATCCGTTAAAGGTGTTTAGAGTTTTTTGAGGCATGCAGGTTCTGTAGGAGATTTATCAAAGATTTTACAAAAAATGCACATCCATTGTGTAAGCTATTGGATAAAGAGGCGCAATTTCTTTTTTATGATGCTTGGTTAAAGCTTTCAAGTGTTTTAAGGAAAAGCTAATCTCTACCACGGTGATCATTAGCCCGGATTAGTCCGAACCATTTGAGGTGATGTGTGATGCAAGTGTTACCACTCTAGGAGCCGTGTTAGGGAAAAAGCGCAACAAGCTCTTTCATCCAATTTATTATGCCAACAAGACGCTAAGTGGAGCACAACGGAACTACACTATTACCGAACAAGAGATTTTAGCAGTAGTTTATGCATTTGAGAAGTTCAGGGCATACTTGTTGGGCACAAAGGTAATAGTCCATACTGATCATGCAGCATTACGGTACTAAGTCTAAGAGTATCAACGACGCAAAAATTATCAAATAAAGTAGTTTGTGTCCGAAAAATAAGGACATCATGCCATGACCGAGAGAATCCACCACGAGCTAGAATGAATAGCTCACTGTGGAACCTGATTGTAAGGACCCTCCTAGTCATTTCTATGCTTATGCCTGTGTTCCTGTAGCGACCACAAGTCATTTATGACTTGCTGGCACTGACTGTTCGATTGCCTGGTCGTTCGTTTGGGTTTTATGCCCGTTTTCCTATTTTGGAGCTTTTGAAACTTGAAAAATTGATTTCAGTCATAACTCTGTAGGGGTAAAAATAGGCTAGTAGCATGGTTGATACGAGTCCCGAGCCTTTCGGTGTGACTTTGGGACCATTGGCACTTTATCCTTTGAATTTTGGCTTAAGTTTAATTTTGGTAAACATTCTTGGTAAACGCACTCGGATGAGAATTCCGTCAGTGCAGTTAGTTTTGAAATGCCGAGTTTGGTCTAAAACGACCCTTCGTGCGCCTCCCGGGGCTTCCGGTCTTATTTTGAGTTTCGCTGTGGAAATTGGTTAAAAATGGCATTTGGGTGTAGGGCCCACTTATTGTCGAAATGACATCGTATGGAAATTTCAACTGCGTCATTATGTTCGGAATGCCAAATTTAGGGCGGTTCCAAATCTGATCTATTTTCATCGGGTCCCGAACAAATTTCGAGGGTCTGTTCGGAGACTTTAAAAAAAATATATAGCAAAATTTGGTGTTGCTGGTGCAGACCTCTAGCGACCAGAATTTAGTCTTTTGGCAACCAAATTTAGCTTTTAACGAACATAACTGCTGCTATTTATATAGCAAGAAATCAGATTCAGCCTCATTTTGAAACTTTGATATCTCGAGTACTAGATCTCCGTTTTGGGTAATTCGAAGTCCGGTGCGTTTGGGTTTGTGTTGGCTATGTGGTTGACTTTCGGAGCGTGTTGGAAATTTTGTGATTGTGGTGTTTCTGCGTTGTAAGTGGCTGCCCCAAGTCTCTTTTTGTGTAAGGTTTTGCATTTTTTGTTTGTTGTTGCATGAAGCTTTACTAAGCCCCGAGAGGTGCTCCGTTTTGGAACACGAGCTTGGGGGAGGGTTTAGTACCTCTTCACTGAGTCAATTCCAGAAATTCTAGAGCGGGTCCTATATTTCCCAATTTTGACTTCGAAATTGGTCTGTCTCCAATTTTGATGATTATACTGTCTAAATGATAGTGCTGATATTGTGATTCTATTTTTGATAGCGTGGCAGCAATCCGAGGTCGTTCGGAAGGGAAAAGCTTCGGCATAGTTGTTTGGAGTGTACGCGGTCGGCCTTCAAGTAGGCTACGACTTCCTTTCCTTTAGATTGAGCCTTATTGTGTAATTGCATGCTGAATTGTGTGAATCTGGGGTGGGCTGCTAGTATTTCTTCTCTTATTCTCAAAAACTATGTTGTAGGGTTGTTTTTCGGGCTGTTTCGGGGTTAGTACCATGCAGTCAGAGGGGTTGTTTATCTGTGGATATTTGTGAATTACATGTTGGGTTGTTTATTTGTCGTTGCATTCATAGTATACAGTTGGTTGTTTATTTATGTTGGAGTTTATATTTGGCCCTAGTCTAGGATAGACTAGTGCTGCGTTAGACCCATGGACCTGACTGACTTTGGTATGAATCCTACGTCAATTCGGATGCACTAGGTCCTTCTAGACCGGCATAGCAGACTTGGTGTCATGACCTGGGGCTACCCCCTAGATGTGCCACGGCATTCTCGACCACGAAGGGGTCTAATAGAAGCCTCATAGCATTCTTGAACATAAGAACATAGGAAAATAGAGAAGAATTAAAACTTTCTTTACAATCGAAGACATTTTCATTAAAAAGCAAGCGAAACACTTTCTAGTCTTTGTCTCAAATCATCTAATACTTTGGATACAACATTGTATGAGGACTAAAAGACATAAAGGGAACATAGTGGGTTTTGTCCTTGAAACTATGAGGACTCACCAAGTCTTCATCTTCAAGCACCCTAGAAACCTGCTTCTCAAGCATAGAACACCAATATCTCCGAACCCTACACTTTGGTAAAAATGGAGAAGAATGGGGTTAGAACAATTAAGTACTAAATATGGAAGCCATGCAAAAACATGCTTAAAACGGACATTTTATTTGAAAGTCATGCTTGTATGCCATTTTGATAAAACTTCATGAATATGAACATAAGAGGCATAATATTCAAACACAACCAACATACAAGTCATTTCTCACATTAAAGACATAATCATCATATAAACCATTACCTTTTCATTAAGCCTTCACCTCAAGTAACCCTCACGCTATACCTTGTGTAATGTATGGATAGCGTCCCATACCACCATCCACACTAAAATACCACATTATGGTCACCAAAAATGAACTTGCCATCCAACCTTTCCATCTTCAACAATACTCACACTACGAGATAAATATTACATAGATCATATCATCACATAAGGACCATCACCTAAGACAACTCTAAGTAATACTTGTGCAATGTGCAAGTAGCATCCCATACTACTACTCACCCTAAGTACTCCTTTGAAGTCACCATAAGCAAGGCACATTCAAATACAACAAGTCATGACAAGGAAGTAACTCATAATACAATCCAAGTATAGCATGCATCATTACATTTAAGCATATAAGTCATTATTCTTTAGCAGCTTCATCTACGACACCTTCATTTACTAGACATTAGATCATCATTCTCATTAACTTTATCATAAGGGGACATTCATACAATAGCCCTTTAGACTTAGAGATCTCACTATGACCCTCTCAAAGCCTACTCGTGCAATGCATGGATAGCATCCCATACTACCACCCACACTTCATAGAACTCTTCAAGAAACCATAATGCACATCTCATATGATGGGAATAGGCATTAACTGATATAGACCATGAGAGCTAAGTCATGGAATCCAGTGTCATATGACCCCACACCGAAGAAAGGTGTTCTACTTGCCTAAGGTATAACTAGGTAATATCTTATCTTTGGTAAGAAGACCAATGGATAATATATATCCTATGTGGGCACATAGTTATGGGATAAGAAGATGCTCATTAAAACTCTAGCCTAACATTGGGAGAGTTTCCATCTTACCATATCCACTATGTGCTTAGCCTCCATACCCATAGAGTAGTTCATTCACATTAACATCATTGTACTTGAGAGGGCTATGAACACTAGGTCTACCGACCCAAAGTACATTACACAAGAAAGGGCCACCATCACTAGGTCTACCGATTCAAGGTACATTAAGGGTAGCTCATTGACTTCCCAAGAAGGGTACCATCATCATTGGGTCTACCGATACAAGGGTCATAATTTCACACATGAAAGGGCTACCAACATTTGATCTACCGATTCAAGGTTCATCACATTAGTTCCTAGACTCATCATGAAGGTCTACGAAGGTCTACCGGTTCATGCCATAGCCTAGAATACTTCATCATTCATTTATGAAGGGAATGCCATTGGCCTATCAAATCATATTCATCAAGTCAAAACACATTCATATGTTCTTTATGAAAGGAATGCCATAGGCCTATCGATTCATATACATCAAGTCAAGACACATTCATTACACAAGAGAGGATGCCTAAGCCTACCAACTCACGATTCAACAATACTTTCATTCATTCAAGAAGAAGGTGCCTAAGCCTACCAATTCAAGATACTTCATTTATGATCACATTCTCCAATAAAACAAAAGGATGCCTTAGCCTATCAATTCAAGATACACATTCACTTTTACATTCATTCATACAAGAATAGGATGCACAAGCCTACCAATTCAAGATTTAGAACATTACATTTTAGAACCCTTGACATTCCATCATCCACATTCATGAGTGTTAAGTGAGATTATGCTTTCAATCACAACACATTTACATTCTATACAAGATCATCATTATATCATTGAAATCACATGCATATCCTTCACATTATACAATTATACATTAATCATTCATACTTTGCCTCTTAAGGCCATGATCACATTATACATAGTAACTAAACACCTCCATCTTTCAAGTGGATAAATATAATTAGGCAAGAGTAATAGCATAATTTCAAGATTCTATATCCGTATAAACATTTACAATTCACATTCCATCATAATCAATCAAATCCCAATCTCAAATCACAACTTAGGAATTTGGGGGAAAACATGGGTTCTAGGAGGAAATCATCTTAAATCACCTTTAAATCCACAATTCAATGCAATAATTCCTTTAGAAATTGTTTGGAATCGAACCCATGCATAGATTGAAGGTTAGGATTTTGGGGTAAACGTTGAAGATTTGAAATCACTTTGAAGTTGGCTCCTTAAAAGATAATAAGTCAAGTATGAAGACCCCCATACCTTTAATGGAGAAATCCTACGAAAATCCCTTGAAAAATTTGAAGTCTTGACCTTGGAAGCTTGAAATCTTCACCTCCAATGGAAGTTTCTAGAGAGAGAACTTTTGGGAGAGGTGGGTTTCTAATTTGAGTGATTTGGAAGAATCACTTTGAAGAGGTGTTTTAATACTTTTAAAACCTTTAAAATATCATAATTAACTAATTAAAACCGTCCCCCAAACAAAACAAGACTTAAGGTGAATTTACCAATTCACCCCCTCCACAAGGCCGAGATGTTTGACAACAACACAGGTGCAAACCATGCCCTAGACTCACGGACCTTCCTGTTGGTCCGTGGTCTGGGGCTGTAGCTTGCAAATATGGCCCTTGACTTACGGATCAATATCATGAGTCGTGGTTTGGTTTACGGGGCGTGGTCCCCTTCCGTGGTTCACCAAAAACATGGGCAGTTTGTTGGTTTCAAGGGGTCTTGGGGGTTAGGCTTAAGGTCTTCATCAAGGACCCTTAGGGTGGTCCATGGGGAGTCGTACCTTGACGTTTGACCCCTAAACCCCTCAACCAAAGCTCGGAAAATCATTAAACACCCTCAAACCTTGTGACAACTCAAAGACACACAATTAAGGCTCTAGTTTCACTTATTCGATTTACAGGTCGTTACATTATCCCCCACTTAGGAACATTCGTCCTCGAATGACACTCAAAACACACTAAGGGGACATGACTAAAGACTAGCAGCCCATCAAGCATGCAATATTATAAAAAATGCAGAAAACTAGGAGGAAACATCAACTCCACACCAATAAGCTCAATGCAACACAAGAAGGGACGAACTACTTCTACAAACTCATTATGCATCAAAACTTCACATTTCTCATTTTCATTGGAGGAACTTCCTTCTCCAACTCAAATCATGTTCATCATAACATCATTAAGCACATTATGCAATTTCACTCAAAAGCACATTTAGGCATGTTCAACATGTCACCTCATGAAACATACAGAAAACTCATACTAGATGCACATTTAACATGAGGAACAATAAATCATGTTAACTTATTTTCTCATATAAACAAGAATTCAACTAGAACATGCTTATCATAAGGAGACCATAAAAAACACAATATCACACATGACTTCAAAGACATGAAACAAGCTACAAGGAACTCTTGGTCTCAAGCTTGAATAGGCATATAAAGAAAGAGATAAGGGATATCGGAACTCTCAACAACCTTACTACTCAACATGCTATCCCCCACTTAGGAGTAAACCCAACTAAGGCTTATCATGAACCCAACAAAGGAACCTTAACAAGATATTCATAACCATAAGGAACTATCAACAAACCGGTGCTTTTAAACTAGGAAGGTCCTCATTAAACAACTCTTGCTCACAAACAACCTTACCAACACCACTTAAGGTCTCATATGGGTCTACCACACCGGGTCTAAACTCTTCAAACTCACTACCCCTCTTAAGGTCAGAACATCAAGTAACCCTAACTCATGAACATCAAGGACACTCAAAGACCTTACCATCTAAGCACATTATCCCCCACTTGGGAATAAGCCTATACAAACTCTTTACAACATCACTTCTTTCAATTCTAAGGTCGGAGCAAGTCATCACTAAACATTCACCCTCATCACATAAGATGATTCTAAAACACCATATTTCATCAACTCTTTCAACATACCTCAAAACTCATCTTGACTAAGTCAGATTCTACCAACAACACACATAACCATAAATCAACCTATTCATACTCAAGTCACACCACAAACTATCATGTCACATCTATCAAGTCACATAGCCATAGTTGGCATCACAACCAACCTTCTTACCTCACACCTTCTAACATACTCCTTTTATGTGGTTACACCCTAAAGACCATTGAATAAGGAATAAGAGAAAGACATTATAGAGTTAAACTCTATGGAAAGACTTGAAGAATGAAGAAGTGAGACTTTCTTAACACCCAATAGCCCCTTATTCATAATGTGGTGCGCTTCACATTTTGAACAAGACTCTACTAGATGTGGTTAGACACATCCTATGACCATTCCAAAATCTTGTGCCCTGATACCATGTTTGTCACGGCCCAAGGCTACCCCTTAGACGTGACATGGTGTACTCGACTCCGAATGGGTCTAATACAAGCCTCATAGCATTTGTGAACATATGAACATAGGAAAATAAAGAAGAATTAAAACTTTCTTTACAATTGAAGACATTTTCATTAAAAAGTAAGCAAAAGACTTTCTAAACTTTATCTCAAACCATCTAATACTTTGGATACAACATTGGGACTTAGCCCATACAAAAGCTTTAACATAAATTAAAAGACATAAAGGGAATATAATGGGTTTTGTCCTCCAAACTATGAGGACTCACCAAGTCTTCATCTTCAAGAACCTTAGAAATCCACAACTCAAGCATAGAACACAAATATCTCCAAACCCTACACTTTGGTAAAGTAGAGAAGAATGGGGTTAGAACAATTAAGTACAAAGTATGGAAGCCATGCAAAATTAAATGCTTAAAATGGACATCTTATTTGAAAGTCATGCTTGTATGCCATTTTGATAAAACTTCATGAATATGAACATAAGAGGCATATTATTCAAAAACAACCAACATACAAGTCATTTCTCACATTCAAGACATAATCATCATATAAACCATTACCTTCACATTATGCCTTCACCTCAAGTAACCCTCACACTATACCTTGTGCAATGTATGAATAGCGTCCCATACCACCATCCACACTAAAGTACCACATTAAGGTCATCAAAAATGAACTTACCATCCAACCTTTCCATTTTCAACAATACTCACATTACGAGATAAACATTACATAGATCATATCATCACATAAGGACCATCACCTAAGACAACTCTAAGTCATACTTGTGCAATATGCAAGTAGCATCCCATACTACTACTCATTCTAAGTATTGCTTTGAAGTCACCATAAGCAAAGCACATTCAAATACAACGTGTCATGACAAGGAAGTAACTCATAATACAATCCAAGTATAGCATGCATCATTACATTTAAGCATATAAGTCAACGTTCTTCATTAGCTTAATTTAGGACACCGTCATTCACTAGACATTAGATCATCATTCTCTTTAACTTTATCATCAGGGGGCATTCATACAATATCCATTAAGACTTAGAGAACTCACTATGACCCTCTCAAAGCCTACTCGTACAATGCATGGATTCCATACTACCACTCACACTTCATAGAACTCTTCAAGAAACCATAATGCACATCTCATATGATGGGAATAGGCATTAACTGATATAGACCATGAGAGCTAAGTCATGGAATCCAGTGTCATATGACCCCACACCGAAGAAAGGTGTTCTACTTGCCTAAGGTATAACTAGGTAATATCTTATCTTTGGTAAGAAGACCAATGGATAATATATATCCTATGTGGGCACATAGTTATGGGATAAGAAGATGTTCATTAAAACTCTAGCCTAACATTGGGAGAGTTTCCATCTTACCATATCCACTATGTGCTTAGCCTCCATACCCATAGAGTAGTTCATTCACATTAACATCATTGTACTTGAGAGGGCTACCAACACTAGGTCTATCGACCCAAAGTACATTACACAAGAAAGGGACACCATCACTAGGTCTACCGATTCAAGGTACATTAAGGGTAGCTCATTGACTTCCCAAGAAGGGTGCCATCATCATTGGGTCTATCGATACAAGGGTCATAATTTCACACATGAAAGGGCTACCAATATTAGGTCTACCGATTCAAGGTTTATCACATTAGTTCCTAGACTCATCATTAAGGGCTACCAATATTAGGTCAACCAGTTCATGCCGTAGCCTAGAATACTTTATCATTCATTTATGAAAGAACTGTCATTGGCCTATCGATTCATATTCATCAAGTCAAGACACATTCAATAGTAATTTATGAAAGAATGTCATAGGCCTATCGATTCATATGCATCAAGTCAATACACATTCATTACACAAGAGAGGATGCCTAAGCCTACCAACTCAAGGTTCAACAATACTTTCATTCATTCAAGAAGAAGGTGCCTAAGACTACCAATTCAATATATTTCATTCATGATCACATTCTCCAATACAAGAAAATGATGCCTTGGCCTACCAATTCATGATACACATTCACTTTTACATTCATTCATACAAGAATAGGATGCACAAGCCTACCAATTCAAGATATACAACATTATATAATAGAACCCTTCACATTCCATCATCCACATTCATGAGTGTTAAGTGAGAATATGCTTTCAATCACAACACATTTACATTCTATACAAGATAATCATTCCATCATTAAAATCACATGCATATCCTTCACATTATACAATTATACATTAATCATTCATACTTTGCGTTTTAAGGCCATGATCATATTATACATATTAAATAAACAGCTCCACTTTTCAAGTGGATCAATACAATTAGGCAAGATTAATAGCATAATTTTAACATTCTAAATCCGTATAAACATTAACAATTCACATTCCATCATAATCAATCAAATCCCAATCTCAAATCACAACTTAGGAATCTGGGGGAAAACATGGGTTCTAGGAAGAAATTATCTTAAATCACCTTTAAATCCACAATTCAATGCAATAATTCCTTTAGAATTTTTTTTGAATCGAACCCATGCGTAGATTGAAAGGTAGGGTTTTGGGGTAAACTTTGAAGATTTGAAATCACTTTGAAGTTGGCTCCTTGAAAGATAATAAGTCAAGGATGAATACCCCCATACCTTTAATGGAGAAATCCCACAAAAATCCCTTGAAAAACTTGAAGTCTTGACCTTGAAAGTTTGAAATCTTCACCTCCAATGGAGGTTTCTAGAGAGAGAACTTTTGGGAGAGGTGGGTTTCTAATTTGAGTGATTTGGAAGAATAAGTTTGAAGAGGTCTTTTAATACTTTTAAAACCATTAAAATACCATAATTAACTAATTAAAATAATTCCCCAACAAAACAAGACTTACCAATTCACCCTCCACAAGGCTGAGATTTTGACAACAACACAGGTGCGAACCACGCCATAGACTCACGGACCATGAGTCCACTCACGGATCGTCCTATTGGTCCGTGGTCTTGGGCTGTAGCTTGCAAATGTGGCTATGGGGAGTGGTCCCCTTCTGTGGTTCACCAAAAACATGGGCATCTTGTTGGTTTCAAGGGGTCTTGAGGGTTAGGCTTAGGGTCCTCCTCAAGGACCCTTAGGGTGGTCCTTGGAGAGTCGTACCTTCACATTTGACACCTAAATCCCTTAACCCTTCAACCAAAGTTCGGAACAACATTATAAACACCCTCAAACCTTATGACAACTCAAAGACACACAAGTAAGGCTCTAGTTTCACTTATTCGATTTACGGGTCGTTACACTTGGATCTGATAGTTGAGCCTAGCTTTGGGATTTTTATTACTTGTGATCCTTCTCGCTTCTCTCCCTATTTCTGTGATGCCGATGCATTAATGGAGGCATAGTATTTTCCTGGGTTGGGTGTTTCGCGGCCGATTTTGGTGTGAGGTTTTTTGTAGTGCACATCGATACACGATGGCTTGGAGTTGATTCACCCATTTTGATGTGGTTGGTGGTGGACGTCGATCCACGATAACTTGGAATTTGAGATTCTCTACGGAGTTGATTTTACCTGCACACTCTAGCTGGCATTGGCTGGGCCCCCGAGTGTGATAACTGACTTACCTGGATGGCGTTGGGCAGGGACCCCAGGGTGATTAGCTTGTTAGGTAGTTCGATTTAATTTACTTGAGGTCCTCTTCGGAGTTGACAGGGCCGCATACTCTATCTGGCTAAGGCAGGTCCCTCGGGAGTGTTAGATGGCACACTTGATTGGCTTCGATAGGCCCCATAGTGTTAGATTATTAGTTATATAGATTAGGGCTTTTGGAGGGGATTGATATACCCCCGCGCGACACTCTCCTGACTGGGTAATACACCAAAGTTGTTGGCGGGCTAGGTGGCTCGATGTGGAAGTCATACTTGTTAACTGGGTTGGAGTTGTTGGTTGTGTCAGTTTGAAGTTCGATTGCCTTTGTGTTCCGTAGTTGTGGCTTCTCTGTGTAACTATCAGGCTTAAGGGAGTTCGTTCGGGTTCTTGTTTGTTTAGTGTGTGAGTGTACCTAGCGGGTCTTATGGGGGCCCTAGCTGGGTTTAGGTTAAATATCCTTAGACTAGCTCTCTTATTGTTCTGCTCTTATTTTTGTTGACCTCTGTCCCTGTTGATTCTATCTTTTCCATCAGTTTTTACCTTTCTTGCTTAGTCGGCCTATGATGCCTACTGGGTACCTGTCACTTTGGTACTCATGCTACACTCTGCATCTAATTTTGTGATGCAAGTCCGAGCACTAACTATCAACATTGAGGTCGAGCCTGCAATAGTCTGTTCTAGAGATGAGGGTGAGCTCATGGCGTTCTGGGATTTCCTATCTCCATTCCATATTTACATTTTGACTTGCCTTTTGCTTGTTGAGGCAATGTTGTTTCTGTAGTCCAATTTTGGGACTTATTATCTCTCGGCAATTCTGGCCATGTGACTTCTAGGTTATTGGAGGTAACTTTTGTATATATAGTTTTGGGTTCTCTTCCTTCTCCCTCTTATGAGTTCTATTTATTTATGCTTCGCTTAGTTGAGGATAGTTCCCTCCCTCAGTCCCATTACTCTCAAGTTTTGGGACAGGGTTTGTCTTACCTACTGACGAGTTGGTAGGCGCCATCATGGCTCGAGAAATTGGGTCGTGGCAAAGTTGATATTAGAGCCTCATGTTCATCGATCTCACTTATACAGAGCTAACATCTAGTAAAGTCATCATGATCAGTGCGGAAACGTCTGTGACTTATCTTTGGGAGGCTACAGGATGTCTATAGGGACTTTTCCTATTTTGTATCATTTTTGTACGTTGTTGTATAGTTGGTTTCATGAAATCTTACTTGTTTCACTATATCGCAGGATGGATTTCACGTGCAATAGAGGTCGACCCCGAGGTCTAGGCTGGGCTGCAACACCAGCTCGAGAGGGAGGGAGGACTACGAAGCTGGAGCCTCAGTTATATCGGATTCCTCCCCAATCGGTGGGGCTGGGACCATCCCAGCCACTACCCGCACCAAGTGTCTCCCCTGATCTTTAGGCCATGCTTACGCAAATTCTAGCAGCTATTGGGGGTATTCAGCAGTAGCAGAAGGCCCCAACATCAGTTCCAGAGCTGACTCCAGTACTGTAGTGTCAGCCTGCAGCAACGCCCCTAGACGTTCAGCAGCCACCAGCACCGGCTGCCGTTCAACCGAATGGTTTAGACGGAGTTATGCTACTGAGGGAATGAAGATGCTCAGTGTGTTTCTGAGACTATCGTCACTGAGGTTTTCTGTGGTAGTTGGCGAGGCTGCCCAGGAGTTTCTTACTACTTGTCGAGAGCGACTGCAAACTTTGGGTTGGTGGAGTAGAAGGGAGAAAACTTCATAACCTATCAGTTAGATGGGCCGGCCAGGCAGTGATGGTACTCTTTCATGTAGACCAGACCAGTTGGGTCCCTACCAGTGATGTGGACAGAGTTTTCTGAGGCTTTTCTGGCTAAATTTATCCCACGAAGCATCAGAGATCGACTTCGTGATGAAACAAGGTTGGAGTAGGGCTTCATGATTGTATCTGAGTATGAGGCCAAATTTCATGAGTTATCCCGTCATGCCACCATGATCTTGACCACATAGTAGGAGAGAGTCAGGTGCTTTGTTAGATTTTTAAGGTTGCAGCTGCATATTGAGGTGCAGTCTATGGTTTCAGCAGGCCGCTATTTTTTGGATGTAGTGGACCATGCCTGCACGCTTGAGTAGCTCCATCGCGAGGCCCACGGGGGCAGCGACAAGAGGACCAGGCAGGATGACAACTTTAGTGGGGCTCGTCCTAGGCCTAGGGATACTCGGGACCTAGTTCATCGGAGGTTCTAGTCTGGTCTGCCCAGTCGCCCATTTCAGGCATCATTGCAGTTATCAGAAGGTGACTAGCATTGTCAGGGTGGTTATAGTGCCGGTCCGAGTCAGGGTTGAGGTGGGTTTTAGACAGGTTCATCACATTGGGGTGGCCGACCTCCAGTAGCAGTCAGATCATCATAGGGTTGATTCATGTGTGGGGAGCTTGGGCATTCATCTAGAGAGTGACCTAGCTCTAGATTACCCTTACCCAACTCCTTAGTCAGCGATACTGGTAGTAGCAGTAGCCCCTCCAGCTAGAGGAGGAGGTCAGCATCAGGGTGTTCGGGGAGGTCCCCAGGGAGGCAGAGCAGGTGGCAGAGTGGATACGCGTGGTAGAGGCACTCATGGCTATTCTTATGCAGCTCCGGCTTGAGCAGAGGCTAAGGCGTCAAATGATGTGATCACAAGTACGATTCTCTTATGCCATCAATCCGCTTCAGCCTTATTTGATCCTGGTTCTACTTATTCTTATATGTCTGCTTATTGTGCTTCTTGGTTGGGGTGAGTCTTGAGCCCGTAGTGGTTCCATTGCATGTTTCAATCCCAGTAGGGGATTCTTTAGTAGTGGATCAAGTTTGTAGATCCTGTGTAGTGACTATTCTGGGGTTGGATACCCGAGCGGTTCTTATTGTGCTTAGTATGGTGGATTTTGATTTGATCTTCGGCAAGGACTGGTTATCCCCTCACCGAGCGGTCTTGGATTGCTATGCCAAGACTGTTACTTTAAACATGCCTGGTATTCTGCCTGTGGTGTGGTAGGTTTCTCATAGTCGCACGCTGGTTGGGGTGATTTCTTATGTACAAGCTCGGAGGCTAGTGGATGGACGGTGTTTGGCATATTTGGCTTATGTTAGAGATTTTAGTAGGGAGGGCCCTACAGTTGATTCAGTTCCTATGGTCTGAGAGTTTGCAGATGTGTTTCCTACCGACCTTCCTGGCCTACCCCCAGAGAGGGATAGTGATTTGGAGCTGGGTACTCGTCCTATTTCCATCCCACTGTACTGTATGGCCCCCACAGAGCTCAAGAAGCTCAATGTTCAACTTCAGGATCTCTTGGGTGAGGGATTTATTCGGCCTAGTGTATCACCTTGGGGTGACCCAGTTCTATTTGTAAAGAAGAAGGACGGTAATATGTGGACGTGTATTGATTACATGTAGTTGAATAAGGTGACAGTGAAGAACTGTTATCCTATGCCCCATATTGATGATATATTTGACCAGCTTCAGGAAGCCCCATTGTTTTCTAAGATTGACTTAAGATCCAGCTACTATCAGTTGAGGATTAGAGCAACAGACATCCCTAAGACATCATTTAGGACTCGTTATGGCCATTTGGAGTTCCTGATGATGTCTTTTGGGTTGACTAATACCCCTGCATCCTTCATGGATTTAATGGCTCGTGTATTCAAGCCTTATCTAGACTGGACTCTATTAATGATATCTTGGTATACTCGTGGAGCCATAAAGAGCATGAGCAACATTTGAGGATAGTGCTCCAGATTTTGAGAGATCATCGACTTTATGCCAAGTTCTTAAAGTACTAGTTTTGGCTTGAGTTCATAGCATTCTTGGGCAACGTGGTGTCCAAGGATGGCATTATAGTGGATCCAACGAAGATTGAGGCTATTCATGGTTGGGCCAGGCCTACTTCTGTGACTGAGTTTCGGAGCTTTGTCGGATTGGCAGGATATTACAGGCATTTTGTCGAGGGTTTCTCTACTATTGCAGCGCCATTCACTCAATTGACTCGCCAAGATGTTCCCTTTGTATGGTCGGAGGAGTGCGAGAGGAGTTTTTTTAGGCTGAAGGAGTTGCTTACCACCGCTCCTATATTGACTCTTCCAGTTGAGGGTGAGGGTTTCACAATATATTGTGATACATCCAGCATTGGTTTGGGTAGTGTGCTGATGCAACACAGATGGATTATTACTTATGTGTTGAGACAACTTAAGCTGTATGAGCGCAGCTACTCCACTCATGACTTGGAGATGGTGGCGGTAGTTTTCGTGCTTAAGATTTGGAGGAATTACGTATATGGAGTTCGTTGCGAGATCTACACTGATCACATGAGTTTTCAGTACATTCTGACCCATATGGATCTTAATTCGAAGCAGTACTGTTGGATTAAGCTCCTAAAGGACTATGACCTCTCTATTCTTTACCATCTGGGCAAGGCGAATGTAGTAGCAGACACCTTGAACTGGAAGGCGGGGAGTATGGGTCGTGTAGCCTTCCTTTCTATTTCAGAGCGATCTTTGGCTTTGGACATGTAGTCCTTAACCAATAAGATGATCAGGCTTGATGTTTCAAATTCTAGTCGGGTGTTAGATCATGTGAGAGTTCAATCATCCTTGCTTGATCAGCTCCAAAGTCGTCAGTTCGAGGATGAGTCTCTGGTGGCACTTAGGGATAGATTCTTGACAAACGATGTAAGGCACGCTACTTTAGGTTCGAATGGGGTTTTGAGGTTTACCGGCGACTTGTGTGTTCTGGGTGTTGGGGATTTGATTCAGCTGATCCTTAGCGAGGCCCATGATTCAAGGTATTCTATCTATCTGGGCATCGCTAAGATGTATCGTGACTTGAGGCAGCATTAGTGGTGGAGCGGTATGAGGAGGGGCATCTCAGACTATATGTTCCATTGCTTGTGTTGCCAGCAGGTGAAGGACGAGCATTTGCGGCTTGGTGGTAAGTTGCGAAGACTACCCATTCCTGAGTGGAAGGGGGAGCTCATCACTATGGATTTCGTGGTGGGTTTACCTCGCACTTCTAGAGGTGTTGAAAGCATTTGGGTCAGTGTGGATCGATTAACCAAGTCACCATAGTTTTTTTGAGTTCATACTTCCTTCATTGTTGAGAGGTTAGCTCGTATATACATTGGAGAGGTACTCCGTCTTCATAGTGTGCCTGTTTCCAGGTTTTGGAGGGTATTTCAGAAGGAGTTGGGAACTCGTGTTGATCTTAGCAGAATATTTCACCGGCAGACTGATGGCCAGTCGAAGCATACTATACAGGTTCTTGAGGATATGTTGTGGGCCTATGTTATGAACTTTGGAGGTCAGTGGGACAAGTTCTTGCCTTTGGTGAAATTCGCGTACAACGATAATTACCATTCTAGCATTCAGATGGCCCCATTTGAGACCTTGTACGGTAGGCGTTGTCGCACTCCAGTTGGTTGGTTTGAGTATACAGAGCCTAGGCCGCGTGGTATAGACTTGTTTCAGGATGCCTTAGTTCATGTGAGGTTAATTCAGGATAGGCTCAGGATGGCTCAGAGTAGATATTAGAGTTATGCGGATCGCAGGCGTCGACCATTGAGATTTACCATTGGTGATCAGGTATATCTCTGAGTATCGCCCATGAAGGGCGTGATGAGATTTGGGAGGCAAGGCAAGCTTAGCCCCAGGTACATTGAGCCTTTTGAGATTTTGAAAGCAGTTGGTGATGTGGCCTAAGAGTTAGCTTTACCCCAACATTCTCAGCTATTCACCCAACTTTTATGTTTCGATACTGCGACGATATGTTCTAGACGAGTCTCATGTGCTCCAATATGATGTTGTTGAGTTGGATGATCGCCTGACCTATATTGAGGAGCCAGTTGCTATTTTGGCCAGAGATGTGACATAGCTGAGGTCTAGAGCCATTCCTGTGGTCAAGGTATGTTGGAGGCATCGTCCAGTCGAGGAGGCTACCTGCGAGACCGAGTGATGCGGGAGCAGTTCCCCAACTTGTTTGATCCCTCAGGTACTTCTTGACTCTTACTTTCGCGAACGAAAGTCCTTTTAGTAGTGGATGTTGTAATGACCCTCCAGTCATTTATGTGTTTATGCATTTTTTCCTTCGTTTAGAGCATCCTTCTTTCTGTCGTTTAGAGAGTTCCTGTAGATACCACAAGTAATTTATGACTTGCTGGCATTGACTGTTTGGTAGCCTGGTTGTTTGTTTGGGTTTTATGCCCGTTTTCTTATTTTAGAGCTTTCCAAACATGAAAAGTTGATTTCAGTCATAACCTTAGGTAAACAACCTCAGATGGGAATTGTGACAGTTGCATCAGCTCCGGAGCGGCCAAATTTGGCTAGTAGCATGGTTGGCACGAGTCTCTAGGCTTTTGGTGTGACTTTAGGGCCATTTGGCGCTTTAGCCTTTGAATTTTGGCTTAAGTTTGACTTTGGTCAACAATATTGGTAAACTCACTCGGATGAGAATTCCGTCTGCTCGGTTAGTTTTGGAATACTGAGTTTGGTCTAGAACGACCCTTTGTGCACCTCTTGGGGCTTCCGGTCTTAGTCCGAGGCCCATTATAGAAATTGGCTAAAAATGACATTTGCGTGTGGGGACCACTTTCTATCGAAATGACCTCGTATTGAAATTACGATTGCACCATTGTTTCAGGATTGTTGAATTTAGGGGGGGTGGAAAATCTTGTCTATTTCCATCGGGTCCCAAACGAATTCCGATGGTCCGTTCGGAGACTTTTAAAAGAAAATAGCAAAATCTAGTGTTGCTGCTGAAGCCCTTTAGCGACGAGAATTTAGTCATTTGGCGACCAGATTTAGCTTTTACCGACCAGAACTGTTGTTATTTATAAGCGAAAAATCAGATTTAGCCTCATTTGGAAACTTCGATATTTCGAGTTCTAGAGCTCCGTTTTGGATGATTTGAAGTCTAGTGGGTTCGGGTTTTCATTATCTATGTGGGTGACTTTCCGGAGCATGTCGGAAATTCTCCGATTGTGTTGTATCTGCATTGTAAGTGGCTGCCCCAAGTCTCTCTCTGTGTAAAGTTTTGCATTTTGATTTTTTGTGCATGAAGCTGTTCCGAGCCCCGAGAGGTGCTCCGTTTTGGAACACATGATCGGGGGAAGGCATAGGATCTCTTCACAAGTCAATTTCCAAAATTCCAGAGCAGGTCCCTGATTAACGTTTTAAGGACACTTCATCCAATTCTAAGTGTCAACGATCGCTAGTCAGTATAAAACCCAACTAAATGAGTTCGGGTCAAATCTCACAGGGAGCGGTACGTGTTTAAGATTCAATAGGGAAGTATGAAAATGATCAAATCAGTCATAGGAATAAAATTTATCGAATAAAGACATTATTCAAATCAGGGGCTGACACAAATGTCAAATGGAGGGGGGGTGTTGGTTTGGAATTATCAACTACAAACAGTGGCAAACAATACATAATAACAATAATGAGATGGGTTTTTGGGATGTGATTCGATTATAGGCTAATATAGACAAATGGGTAATAGCAACTATTAAAAAAATTATAGATATTAGTGAGTAAGCTAGGCTATAGAGGAGATAAATTTTATCTCGAATAATTTACCCCAGAATCAAGTTGATTTCTCTCGAACATCAACAAGCATGCAATATAAGAACAACCCACACCTTAGTCCATTCACTCTCTCGAGCTGAATGTGTGGAATTGGGTTTAGGATTCACTCTCTCGAGCTGAACCCAGGTCAACCCAATACCCACAGACCATCAATCAAGAACCTTAGTTCTACAACCTCTCTATCGAGCAAGTCAAGAACACAAAAGTAGAACTGCATTTGCAATTACAATTCTTAAATTAACCCACAATAAATGATTGAACTCATTTTTAAATAGCATTTAAACTAACAATTACCAATACCCATAAGCTATATCAGCCCATAATTACATAATCACACCCCAAGAATTGGGGTTTTAGCTAAACATTATAAAAAGATAAAAAAACAGTTACCAAATTGATTATCCATCAACTGGGTAAGTGTAGATTCGTCCTTACAATGCTCCAATTCAAAGAATCTCAAAGACCCACTTTCAATTTCTCAAAAGTGAAAAACTTCAATTCTTCAAAGCTTAGGAAAAACTAGTGAAAACTGTCTCTACAGTTCTAAACTCAATAATAGACTAAAAATATATGAACTAAGATGCTAAACTAAATGTTCAAAATTGTATTTATAGTTGCAAAAAATGTGTTGCGAAGAGTCACTCAGCGAAGTAAATCGGGCTCGCTGAACCACTCGGCGAGCCGCCCTTTGGTCACTTCAATCACCCTTTGACCTTGACATTCAGCATCCTCAAGGTCTGTAACTTTGGGTGATCAAACACTGCATCGCGGAACCACTCGACGATCCGTCAGCTGCTCCTTTTTCTTGCCAACTTTGGATTTTTCCTTCAGGGCTTGGCACACTGGAACTTTACATGATCAAGTAGACATTCATCGACTCACCAAGTGGACTTGGCGATCACCAGGCTGCCTTTCTTCATGATTTCAGCCTGTTTTTTTTTTGCTTGTTAGTGTCCTTGTTTTGTTCCTCAATCCATACACCTAAAAATCAAGAGTTTTACATCAGTTATTGGCACAAAATAAGCATTTGAGGATACTTATTCTATATAAATAAAGCCCTAAATGAGTCTAATTCTCGGACTCATCAACACCCCCAACTTAAAATTTTGCTTGTCGCCAAGTAAAACTCAAGTTCAGCAGTTCAAAACGGATGTCTCAAACAGTGCTACAAAAGACTCAATCATGAATGCACACAACAAGTCTCAACTTACTTATGCAATAATTAGTTGTGCACTCAAAGATTCAAGTTGTCACTCACCATTATCAAATATTCTCAAGTTCACAATACTTATTTCAAATGCAAGTTCAAGCTCAACAAAGGTAATCAAATGCCCTCACAACAAAAAGGATTCCATATTCACACACAATTGTTCAACAATTTATAGTCCCGAAATCACACACAACTCTCACACTCACAAAGATGAACACATGCATGACTTCACCCATAGGTTTGCCTTATTTTCCAATCAACATTCACTTCATCTCAATCAAGATCAAATAGGTCTTTTCAAGGCTTGTAACAGGGCAGAGTGTAAAGGTATGGTCATTTAGCTCAGTGGCTTCTATCCTCATGAAATGTGGTATGAACATCACTTTCTTCCCTTTTCTTCAACATTTTCACTCATGCTCAAAATTTACCCCATTATTCACTTCTCATGAAATACCGGACACCTCATTCCTTTTGCAACTTCACAACTTTTTCATTCTTTTTCTTTTTCTTTCTTCTTTTCTTTTTTTGTATGGAGGGGTTCCATATTTTTGAAGTCCATGGATCAAGAGGGACTTCTTCACACTTCTTGATTTTCCTCCTCTTTTCACCACACCCCCAACTTAGGCTTTTGGCCTAAGTTCGATATTCAAACATACCACACTTCATGAGAATTATGGGTGAGTGGGTAAAAAGGGGTTACAATTGCATTAAGTTTCTTGCAAGAAAAGGACAAGGCTCAATGGGGTTCAACAAAGTTCACACACTCACAAGGTTGGCCACAAAAGAGGTTTATTATCAAATTGTTTAACTCTTCAAAATTGTTGCCTAAGATAATTTCAAGAGCTTGCATCACTTAGTCAAACAGACCAACGGGGAAAATTCTAGGTGTCATCACACAAGGTTCATAGTAAGCTCATCACCCAAGGCATTGGCACCAATATCAAACAAGACTCCACACTTTCGCTAGTAAGTAATGTTCATCACAACAGACTCATTTGATAAACGGCTAGTCACAATGAGACGCAAAAAGTTGACATATTATCTATGCAACTTCATTTTGCCTCATCATAGCCGCACATTCATTTTTGTTCAATTAAGAGTACTATTCAATTCATCGGTATTGATCATAACCGATACTCAAATTTGAACAAGAACAACCACAATCACACAAGAGGTGGCAATTTTTTTCCAGAAGGGTCAAAAACCATTTGCATTCATACTAAGGAGCCACAAGCATCCACAACACAATATCAAAACACAATTTAAACACAAAAACCTAATATATACACAAGATAGTCACAAGAGGTAGGGATGGAAATACCTCACCCCACCACAAATAAAAATGCAGTTGTCCTCAAATGCAATAGAATAATAAAAGTCAATCAAAATGACAAAGAGGGAGGTAAATAAAGGTCATGTCTACACAGTCGCTCTATCTGTCGGGGCATCAATGTTTGGGGTCACATCAGCAACACTAGTTCCACTAGGGTCAGCCATGGTGGTGTCTCACAAGGATGTCTATACGGCTGAGTGCACCATGGCATCCTCAACCTCTACAAGGCCCTCATATGTAGCCTCCTCATCAATCTCTGCCTCAGACTCAGAAGCAACTACTCCCTAAGTCTCATACAAGCCTCATAGAACATCATCACATAAGAGCATAGGAAATAGTGCGGAATTTAAAACTTTTAATCCAAACAATCTAAAACCTTTATTTAAAACAATGGAAGTCTAGACATAGTCTCACATGGCCATCTAATACAATCGAGGTCTCAAAATAGGGTCACGTCCCTTTACAATAGAAAGTCTAAAAACTATCTAGTATAATGAAAGACATGAAACATCAATAAAGCTCTTGTCCTCGGATCCATGAGGACATACCACAATCCTTGGAAAAACTCAATCCAAGCTTCAACTAGCAGGAATCGTCTCAAATGCCGGAACCTACACTTTGTAGTAAAATAGAAGAAATATGGGTTAGCACCAAAAATGTACTAAGTATGATAGCCATGCAAAAACCATACTTAAAATGGAAATTTTGGTTGAAAACCATGAATATGCCAAGTTTAAGAAAACTTCATGAACTTTAGTATAAAAGCCATAACATACAATCATAATCAACATATAAGCTATTACAACACATTAGTACCTTCACCTCAAGTAACCCTAAGCTATACTTGTGAAATGTAAGAATAGCATCCCATACTACTATTCCTACTAAGTACCAATTTGAGGCCACCATAGATGAACTCACCATTATTCATACTCATCTTTAATCAATACTCATAAATAAGGAACATAAACATTTCATAAGTCATGACAAGGAAAGTAACTCATAATACAATCCAAGTAAAGCATACACCGTTACACTAAGCCTTTAAGTCAACATTCTCATTAGATTCATTAGGAGCACATTTATTTCATTAGTCATTAGCACATTAGAGAAACACACAATATCCCTGTCAAAGCCTACTCATGCATTGCATGGATGGCATCCCATACTACCACCCATACTTCATAGAACTACTTGAGTAACCATAGTACCTAACCCATATCCTTGATCATAAGACATTATACATAAAGAACACACCATGACTACTCTCAAAGCCTACTTGTGCAATGCATGGATGAAGTGCCATACCCCCACCCACACTAAGTAGTGCATTCTTTAGAAGCCATAGTTCATTATCATTCTTTGTGGGGGTAAGCCTTAACCAACATAGACCATGTGAGAAAATCATGGAATCCCGGTGTTAGCCACACCAAATAAGGGATTCGTACTTGCCTAAGGTAGGACCATTACTTTTAGCTTAGGTGGATCCACTAGCTATAAACCTATGTGGGCACATAGTTATGGGATAGAGAGATTGCTACTAGATACCCCACCTCGACTCACGGATGAGCATTCATCTCAAGAGATTGCTACTAGATACCCCACCTCAACTCATAGATGAGTATCCATCTCATTCAATATGCACTCGTTGCTCAGCATTATTCCCCATGGAGTACTTAACGTTCATTACTTTAGTTCATTATTATGGGCTAAAAGATTGTTACTAGATATCCTACCTCAACTAATGGATGAGCACCCATCTCAAACTCAACATTCATTAAAATGGGATATCGAGATTGTTACTAGATACCCTGCCTCAACTCACGGATGAGAATCCATCTCAACCCAACATTCATTCATTAGATAGCTCATAGATTCAAAGGTGAGAATAACCTTTCAACAAAGAATCCACATATTGTGATGAAAAACCTTCACAACATGTCAATATCATTCATTAGAGTACAATTGAGAATAGTATTTCAATCAACACATCATCATTAACTTAATCACATAAACTTCATTCATTCTTTATTCATGAGTGTGTAAGTGTGTATAGTGAAAATAACCTTTCAATACCACAAACATCGCAATATATCCATAATCACATTACTTTTATTGAAATCACAACATATAAACATACGCATCATAATCATACAGAAATCTACATAAATTGCCTTTCAAGGCCATGAATCACAATTCACCATCACACCGAGAATACTACAATTTAGTCATGAATAATGACATATTCAATAAACTAAATCAATATAGACTTAATCTCTTTACATGCTTCCATAATCAATAAATCCCAAATCACAAATTCACAATTTAATATTTTAGGGGAATCATGGGTTCATAGGGAAATTTAATCAAAAATCAACCTTAATTCCTTAATTCAATCATAATTCACCACAAAATAATAATTGAAAACGTTTTGATGTTGAACCCATGACTTAGATTGAAACACTAGGTTTTTGGGGAATTTGGATGCTTTGAAATCATATTTTGAAGGGCTCCTTGGATGGAACTTAACAAAGGATGAAGACTACCATACCTTGATTGAACAAACTCCACTAAATTTAAGAGAAAAGATGAAATCTTCAGCTCCACACATTGACTTCTTCTTCTCCAATGGTGGTTTCTAGAGAGAGAATTATTTTGAGAGGAGGTAGTTTCTATTTTTGAGTTTAGGGAATAATGAATTGTAAAGGGTAGTTTAATTCTTTATAAAGCCTTAAATAACTCTAAATAATCAAAATAAACCGACACCTAACTTAACTAACCACCCCATGAGTTTACCAAACTACCCTAGCCTTTGCCGAGCCTGGACAAACTTTCAGTGATAACTTACGAAACCCCACCCACGGAGTATGGGTAGGTCCATGAGTAATACTGGCAAGTTGTGGTTTCTACTGGAACTAAGGAGGAGCAGGGGAGGTCAAGCCTCGACCCATGACCCCAACCTACGAAACGTGAGTCCACCCACGGATCGTGGGTGCCAATCCGTAGGTCAAGAAGTTTTTGGCAGGTTTTAGGTACTTGGGCAGCCTTTGGCAGCCTTGGGGTTAGGCTTTAGGGTCCTCCTCAAGGACCCTTGGTTGGTCCTTGGGGAGTCGTACCTTGACGTTTAACTCCT
>JAJOOO010008020.1:0-112579 GCA_029582685.1 Solanum piurae | reverse complement strand
ATTTTTTAAATTAAATCCAAAAGAGTTGACTTTTCATTTTTTATTCAGTGTATTTGATTAACTTGCAAGTCGTGTACAAATTAATCATATGCATGTTAAAATTAATTAAAAGGTTGCGTGTATATATCTATTTTTATCAATAATATTATATGGTCTACGGTTTTATTTAGCTATATATATTAATACTCTAATAATTTTATTCAATTAATTAATCAAATTAATTCTCAAGATTTAATATACTAATTGTATAGCAAGTTTGACACGCTTGCCAATAATTTAGACAAATTATTATATATATGTTATAATTACTGGAAGAAAAAAGGTTCAGTCGCATATGTAATTAATTAAATAAAAGTATACTCTATTTGATAATTTAAAATTTTCAAATATTGAGATGTCACACACTTTAATTTGATTGTGTTTTACAAATGTTTCATCAAGAGATTTGATTAGTTGATATTATTTTTTACTCATATTGACAATACTGTTTGAGCCTTAATAGTGCCAAATGAATTTTGAGTGTTTGATGCAAAAGTAATGTTTCATGTCTCATTTGAGCACTATCTATAAGATATTCGTTTGACGCTTGTGTTGATAAGAGGTAGCAAATATTTGACGGAATAAGTCAAGGTAAGCATAAAGCAAGCTGACTCGGATACCACAAACATGTAAGTACTTCTTTATTTACTGTACTATATATCTTCATCAAATATTATAAGTGAGACATGATTTGGCATTTCAACATACACAATAGGCAAAGAGTGAAGTTCCACCAGTGTTATTGGGATTAAAGACTCCAATACCAGATCTATAACCATGCCCAACATAAAAGCAACCATTGCTCACTGACATACCCCCATACACAGTTGCACCAGTCTCGTTCGACCACAATATCTTTCCAGTTTTTGCGTTAATAGCGTAGATGGGGCCTCTTGGATTTTGTGAACCAGCTAACAGAACTCCATTGGCAACAGTAACAGGATTTGATCTACCATTGTTTGGAACTGCAGTTGTCCATAGGATTTTGCCAGTTTGAGCATCCATTGCCACCCAGGCTCCACCTGTTGTAATGTTCGTCGATGGATACAATGTGTAGTTTAAGTTACCGGTGTTGGCAATGCCGGTGTATACCCTCTTTGAGTCTGTGGCTGCTCCCCATATACCTCCTCCTCCTATACCTCCAGGACCAGCCTCCTGCACACATCAACCCCATTTCCTTCAGTGTTACATTGAGAAACCAAAATATATATGGTAGATAATCTCCTTAAAAGTGTGACGACCCATCACCCTTTGGGGTGGGCCAGTGGTTTGGGCTTGGAACTTCCATGTTGGAGGTCTCACGTTCGAAACCCATTGCCAGCGAAAGCAAAGGGTTTGCCTTCTGGGTGGAGCTCGTCACACCGGGCTTGCCTAGTACATGTTACCTCTTCTATGTGGTTTGCGAGTTATTGCATAGAAGTAAGGGTTTTACCCTGTGCGCACTCAAAAGGGTAGCGGTTATGGGTTTCCCTTGTCATAAAAAAGAAAAAAAGTGTGATGACCCATCACATCATCACGCCACAAGGATCATGTGACTGTCACATGACACAAAGTTGCTGATGTATGTGGAGGGCTTACGAAAAAGACTAGTCCTTATGGATGATTCTAGAAGATTTCTCATGAAATATTATACAACTGCATAGAAAGTTGGAATTCTAGAATACTCTAGGGACATGTAGAGAGTTCTAGAGAAGGGACCTAAATGTAAATATATAGAGACTTATGTATAAATTATTATTTATACTTTAGCTCCTAGATGAGTAGTATAACTAGAGAGACATTTGCAAAAATTAATCAAAATTTTCTACAATACTATTCTTTCTAGCAATTCTCTTATGTTCTCTATCATTCTCTTAGTGATTTCTAGAGTCTAACACAAAAACATATCTATTGTAATTCCACAAATGGTTTTGGGAGGATAAAGTATAGCACACTGATTCTAATTATTGACCCTTGGCTTGTGTAAGCATGTCACACATCAAGTTCATAAAGCAAATACAATAGAGAATTACATTTGATTATAGTTATAAAGTAGATATTTTGCAACTATATATATGAAATAGTCGAAGTACACACAAACAAATATTGTTGTTCTATCACTTACAGTAGTCCAGAAAAGTTTGCCATTGTCACGCTTCAATGCCCAGGCAATTCCACTCTTCTGCACAGCTGATACAATGTCTATCTTCTTCCTTCCATTAACAACCACGCTAAGCATCATCGGAGCTTCCCCAAAATCATAATCTGGGCTCGGGCCAATCGGGCAATTAGGGTTCGTCGAATTCATACACGCAACAAACCACACATCATATCCTCCAAGCTGTTTATACCATTCGATCTCACCGGAATCCAGATCCAATGCCAAAATAGAGTCGGAGTGGTTCTCCGGCTCGATGCATTTATCGGGCTGGGTCGGATCTGTATGGTTGTGTTGATTTTGCTCTTTTTGGCAATCCGCGATGCGTTTGGGGACAGAGTAGAGGTTTCCGGTAGCGATGTAGACGTGGTTTCGCCGGGAATCAATGGATGGACTGCTTCCCCATACGGCGGCGCCGGAATAACCGCCGATTTTTCCGCCGTTCTCCGGAAGCATGAAGGTTTTCCATAGAATTTTTCCGGTTTCAACATCTAACTTGAGGAAGCTACCGCGAAAGTAGCAACATTTATCGATTTCAGCTCCTTCTTCTAGTGATGAAGTTCCGATGTAAAAAGCTCTGCAAAAATGCGATTTTGCATGAATTTTATTGTATTATAAAAATTATATAATATAATACTCTATTAATTTCACAAAATAAGGTTTGAGAGGGTAAGCAAGTTTAGAAAGTAGAGAAACTTTTTCGATAAAATTATTTTCGATAAAATAATATGGTGACCAAGCAAAAAACACAAGAAGTAATTACAATAAAATGAAGAACAAAATAGTATGTGCCTAACAATAACAATACTGAAAGACTAGACAAAGTTTGACTATTTACTAAATCTTTTATCCTAATCTTCAATATCAACATCTAAAAGATTATTTTCTTGATAAGAAGACGAATCCCAAAGTTAATGATTTTTAATAATATGAACCCCAAGTCAGATACCGAACATCAGACTAAAAAAAAAGGTTAGGGGTATAGTAAACTTACCCCTTGTAATAAGTCCCAGACATAGTAACAACACTAGTAGGATGATGATCTAATCTTGTACTCCAAACAAGATTTCCATTACTTCTTTTCAATCCAAGAACCAAACTTGGTCCATAAACACCAACAATCACCAAATCCCTATCAAACACAACACTTGGTGTTGCTCTAGCCACTATACTTGTCACATTAGGCAATAAAGATGCATTAAAACTCCCACTAATTCCAGTCAATTCATGCAAACTTTTTTTCCAAACAACAACTCCATCTTTAGCTCGAACTGCGTATATATTACCATTCCAACTCGGAAAATATAATATTCCATCAAATATTGCTGGAGTCGCTGTTATATCTTTTCCAGCTTTAAATTCCCATTTTAACCTCAGCTTTGAAGCACTCTTAGGACTAATTTTATTTTCTCCATAGGCATATCTTTGATTGTACAAATCACCACCATGGTTTATCCAATTTCCTAATGTGTGATGCTTCTTGTTTTGCCACTAAATATGAAAATAAAATAAAATAAGGCAAGTTATTTGTTACAACATATGAAAATTATTATACCGACAATACTATAAGTTTTTTTTCAGTGTCAGATTTTAATATTGTTGATAACTATAGGTAACTACTATATATCCATAGCGGCAAATTCAATATTTAAAATTTATGAATTCTAACTTCACTTGCAGCAAACTGTTTATATAATTAGAAGATAATAACAAATAAGTGTCCATAAGAAAAGGAGACTAGTAATATTGTGAGAAAAGGTATAATAAGAGTTAATGTATTCTATATTTATTCAGGTTTATTCAAAGTACTTAGTGTAATATCGTCGATAACAAATAAAACATTCGATCATATAAGACTAAGCTATCTACAACTATATTATCTAGTGATCGTCAAATTGGGGACATAAATACAAGATGCCAACGAAATGATCGACCTAATAGAAACTAGGACAACTTATATAATAGAGAAAACTATACTTACATTTGGATGAGAATTGGCAGTAATTGAAAGCATAGAGAAAATCCATAATGTAAAGATAAACATATTGTTTGAGCATATATGAAATATTGCCATTGAGAATAAATCAGTATTGGTAAATAATTCCCTATGATAGTTAATTTTTATATAGAAAATTAAGAGCTCAAAGGGTGTTGGGGTGGGTGGGGTGGGGGTGGGGGTGGTCATTAATTTTGCAAATTAATCCTGAAGAGTTGACATTTCACTTTATGTTCAATTTTTTTTCTCCGGTACCCACATTTGAATCTGATTAAATTCAGATTCGTGCCAGGAAGTCTCACATTGGGATTTGGGGGTAAAACGCTCCTTAACAAAGGCGACTCAAATCCGAGACCTCTTGATTAAGGATGAAGAAATAGTTACCACTCCACCACAATCCTGGTTGGTCTTTATATTCAATTTTTGATCAAATTGTAATGTTGTATATATACAAATTAATCATATGCATGTTAACTTTAATTAAAAGGTTGGGTATATCTATTTTTATTACCAATAATATTACACGGTCTACGGGGTTTATTGAGTTATATATTAATAGTCTGATAATTTTATTCAATTAATTAATTAAATTAATTCTCAAGATTTAATATATTAATTGTATAGCAAGTTTGACACGCTTGCCAATAATTTAGACAATTATTATATAATAAAATATGTTCTAATTAGAGGAAGAAAAAAGGTTCATTCAAAAGTCATCTCTAATTAATAAGTGGCCAGTGTTGTTTTTAATAATTTAATTTTTTTCAAATATTGAGATGTCACATACTTTAATATGATTGTGTTCCAAATGTTTAATCAAAAGATTTAATTAGTTAGATATTATTTTTTACTTACATTGACAATAATGTTTGAGCCTTATCGGTGCCAAATGACTTTGATTGTTAGATGCAAAAGTTAATATTAATTTTGATGTTTTCTTACTTTAAAACAATATCAGAGTCGTTTGAACTATAATCAGGATATTTTGTAATTATAGTCCTGAGATTATAACTTGAATATAGATCAAGTTGATTATTACGTCAAATGTATAACTTAGATAACCTTTTATAGGGGATCCATGTATTTTTCTTGAATTGCTATTCCATCTCCAACCACTTCCTATTTTCCCAACTAAATACTTAAACCCTTTGAAACTTAATATTTTCTATCCTTTTTTGGCCTAGTCATCCAAAGGACAGAGAGTGTAGCAAAGATTTCGATTAATACTAAAATTAAGAATTATAAACAAGTAAGCGTATGAAGGTAGATTTGTAATTAATATGACACATCTATGTATTTATTATTTATTTTCATTGACTCCAATAGATTAGTCTTTTTTTATTGAGTTATCTTTAATCATATGTGAAAGTCCAACATAGAAACGTAATTTTGGAATTCATTTATATTTTTAAAAAAATACCAAATGGAAATTTCAAAAAAATGGAAGAGATCTTATCTAAGTTAATAATAAATGGCAAATTTTATAGAGTAATAGTCCAAATATTATTTAGTCAAAAGCATAATAAAATGATACTACAATAAGAATATTTTTTATCGGTAATAAATATACATATTAATAAAGAGCGTTAAAATCTTTAACAACATTAGTCAATTACCATTGGATCCAATATCGATCCAACATCTCTATAGACTTTATCGTTAATTAATTACCACTAAGACCATTATCAATATGCAAAATCAAGTTGACAATTTGTGATATCCTATTGTTGCTTGTTTTACAATGTATAAAAACTTGAGTATATGATTAATTAAAAACATGGAAGTCTTATTAATGCAACATTATAATAATAATAAAATAATGCAACATTAAACACGCAAAATACTGGCAAGAAATTAGTAATTAGATCTTTAAATATATTTTTTTAAAATTTTGACTTAGTCTCTAAATTCCCTCTAATAATTGATATACATTTTCATTTAATTTATATTATTCTAAAACACTCCCCCTCCTCCTCCCCCCCTCCCCACACGTGTTTTAATTTATGTGATATAAATTTAACTCGACACGAAATTTATGAAATTTTTGAAATGTGTCATCTTTAAATAAGCCATAACATGTATGTCTCTATAAGTTTTTAATGACTTAATTTGGAACTTGCAATCTTAAATATGTCAAAACTAAAATCATTTAAGAGAAGTATAGTACATGATTCTTGGACCAAAAGAATCAACTATAAAATTTGTCGACAAAAGTATCACTAAATAATTCATAGCTAATAGATTTTTCTTGAAAATCTATCGCTAATCCAAGAATTAACGATAAATTTGTATTATATAGCGATACAAACTGCACATTGCTATACACAACTTCTTGATTGAAGAATTAGGAGATAACCAATGGGGTCAATCATAAAAAAGTATACAAATAATTAATCGAAGGCAAAGAAGGAGGAATTTAGTGTGACTCTACTTGATAAACGTGTCGATTATTCAGGACACTCTGTCAAAGTCGCCAATCCTCCACTTATTACCCTTTTATATAAGCTAACAATAGTTGAGACTATCATGACATTAAGTGTTTATACCTTAGCATTAGGTGTTTGTACCTTTTTACAACAAGAGTTGTGGCTATCGTAAGTGTTTGTACCTTTAGCATTAGGTATTTGTACCTTTTTACAACAAGAGTTGTGACTATATATCATGGCATTAAGTGTTTGTACCTTTAGCATTAGGTGTTTGTACCTTTTTACAACACGAGTTGTGGCTATCATAAGTGTTTGTACCTTTAGCGTTAGGTGTTTGTACCTTTTTACAACAAGCGTTGTGACTATATATCATGACATTAAGTATTTGTACCTTTAGCATTAGGTGTTTGCACCTTTATATAAAAAAGATATAATTGATCCCTTCTAATGTAGGATTCTTTATGGCCCTATTTTATTGGTTGTTGAGCACGTGTAAGTTGTAGCTATTGCCTTTATGGAGAAATTAGTACAAGAAACTGTTATACACAACTTCTAGCCAATGGGGACAATCATAAAAAAGTTTATAAATAATTAATTGAAGGCAAAAGGAAGATTTAGTGCGACTCTACTTAAAAAAAACGTGTCGATTATTCAAAACACTTTGTTAAAGTTGCCTGTCTTCCACTTAATGTGAAATATACTCTTGTCTTTCTTCACAAGTGACACAAAATTCTCATTCCATGCTTTTTATCTTGGACAAAAATATTGTTCACTTTTTTACACACAAGATTCTCCATTATAACTTGGCTTATAAGTACTATATGTCTATATCATGAACAACTTGTTCTTCTATGGTCCAATAATATATTTTGGGAATCATATTCAATTAGGAAGAAACAATACTTAGCTAAGATCCATGACTAGATGGATATACCACCTAGTTCTTGTTTTACTACCATAATTATTCCTACCATCAAAAACGACATTTCAATGGATAAATTAAAGTTCTATTCAGATGAACATCTATCAGAATATCAATCGCTAGCCATTGGTAATAGTAAGTACTTAATTAATTATATCACATAAGAGAAAACCCTTTAATATATCGGACCACAAACATCTAGGATTTTACATAAAAAGTTAAGTGAGACTATTAGACAAATCAAAATTTTCATATATATAATATGGAATTTTTGATAGAAAATTCATCGAAAACAATTGTGACAATGCAAGTACAATTCGATGGAAAATTATTATTACAAACCATATATTTATCATATGCTAACAAATATACTCTATTTATTTATAACATCATGAGGGTAATCCCCCTTAGTACTTGACATCAAGTATCTAGGTTTCTAATTACATAAAAATAATAGTCACTACTAGAAATATCAGAATTTCTAACCGACATAGAAAGTCAGTCAGAAATTCTAATTTTTCAATTTGATATCGCTCATGAATCATGTTATCTTCACTTAAGATCTCACGATGACATATCAATATAGACTTTATTTTACTATATATATATATATATATATATATATATATATATATATTATTTTTTTATGCTCGACGTCCTCCAGTACCACTCTCTCTATGGCAATTGAAGTAAACAGCTGCAACAGGCAATCCAAGATTGTAAAGCTCAGCAAAGTCTCTTGTGTTGAAATTTTGACGCCAACCTGGGGCATACACCGTTTCACGTCTCGATTGTCGAAATAAAACCAAAACGAATCGATGAATTCCCATCGTAGGTGTTGGATTCTCGTAGCATACGACTTCATTTCCTAGTGTAAAGTAAAAAAATTTGAATAATTAATGATCATATAAAAGATTTTTAAAATTTATAGTCTTTTCTGATCGATTTTGTGATTTTTCTAGCCAAAAGTAATGACCATATATGTGTGTATATATAGATTAGTTATCATATACTATATGATTTATTTTCTCTATTCTTATTTTATAGTGTCAATGCATAGAACTTTGTGTAAATGACAAACTAATGCAAAATGGAGTTTAGTACAAATTGTATAAGGTCTATAGTTATAAAAGGATTTACCAAAGCTTGTATTTGTAGTTGCTGGGATATCTGTGACCAGCCTAGAAAAAAATATTAAACAAGTGTTAGAACAATAGTAATATATTCAGTGTAATTATATAAGTGAGGTTTAAACAGAGTGGTGTGTGTACGCAGATCCTATATCTGTCTGGTAAAGGTAGAGATATTATTTTCGATAGACTTTCGATTTAAGTAATGCATTTTAAAGCATGTATGAAAAGGGAATACAGTAGTGAAGAAGCCATAATGAAAATAATGGAGAAAAGAGTAGTAACAACAATAAAAAATAATACAATAAGTGGAGCAAAGGAAACAACATATAATAATATTAAAAAAAAAGAAAAAAGATATAAAATAGTAACAATAATATTAATAAGGAAAACTAGACATTCAGACACTAGTATATATATATATTTCACTTATATTATTATTAGAGAAATAGGATTTTCAGTACATGCATACGCATTATAAGCAAATCGGGGTCCTCGATTCGAGTTTCACTGTCATTATTTTTCAAAAATAATTTTTATATGTTTAATCTAATCAGATCTACAACACTAACCAGTGTAGATACTCCCTCAAGTTAGGGTTGCTTGGGCTTGGAGCATCAGGATCCACCATAATCTTCATAAAAAAACGATCACAAAAGAATCTCAAACAATGTAATCAAAACATTAAGAAAAAAAGAAGAAACTAAACACTATTTGTGCATGTAGTAAGGAGATTCATAATGTAAAATCTTGAATATAAAAAGTACTATAATGGATGATAGTTAATCGTTCAAAAACATTTATATAAGTACTTGAAATTAAACAATATATCCTGATTGGAGAAAATTAAACCCCTTTAACCCTCCAAATATTAGTAGCATCACATAAAATAGAGTGTAAAACATAACAGAGCAAGTAAGTTTATAATTTACCAGAGTGTAAAAGTTGCGAAGATCGTCCCCTCCAATATGAACCCTAGGTTGCATAACAACTTGTGAAGGTTTTAACACACATGCATTGTTCACATCTTTATTATTATAAACAACTCTAAGATCAACAGACCTAGTGAATGGATCTATAACATCACCTATCACACGACCAACTATCAATGGATCAACTCTAGGCATGATAATATTAAGTATAATATAAAGTTTATATATTATATTATGACTATATGCTAGGATATTTTAGTTTTTTCTTCTTTCAATGTTATTGCAATGATATTTTTTTTTATCAAAGGGTATGGCTATTTATATGAGTAGTAAACTTACTATGTTAATACTTTTTTGGTGTCAAGAATCTTTAAACTTTTGATGGTATTCTTCTACTATGAAACTATATTATTCTTAGTTGATGTTGATCTTTGTATAGGTATATAATGAATTCTAGAAGACATGCGCCTTGAGCAAAGGTGTCAAATGTACGAATTAAATCAACTTTGGGCGGGCCAAAACTTCCTTGGAGTAAAAAAGTGTACATTGAAATGACCGCCTAATCGCTAGAAATTTTATCGGTTGTTCTTTTTGGATAACTATTTAGTAAATTACACATTTTTGAGAAAATTGAAAAATCTTACGTAAAAAAGTTATATCAAAGTCTAAAACTAACCGGATTGGTTTAAATATCCTACACAAAAAGATTTTAAAGAAGAAAGTACAGTTTACCACTTCACTACAACCCTTGTTAATTAGCATTCTCTCATTTTTGCTTTGTTATAATACTAAAAATCAATATTGACACCCTTTCTTAAGCTTACAAATTAATCAAATAATAAAGATGATTATCAATATATATAATCCACCTAAGGAGGCCGGGACAGAGCTACTTATGTTAGAGGATGGTCAATTGAATACTCAAATTATTATATATGCAATATATAATCTTGAATATGCTACACAAAATTCCTAATTTCGCCAATAATAAGAGGCACAACACCTTGGGATCATAATTACTCCTATTGACGTTTCAATTTATGTGAAATATTTTTTTCATGTCCTAAAAAATGACATTTTTATCTTTTGAAATTCTTTAACTTTTTAACATTTACATTTTACACATCGACTCGATTAAACTAAAAGATATGTAAAACTCACACATCACCAATCATTTAGAAGAATAATTTTAGTACTATATATATATATATTTGGTTTATATGTTAATTTGTTTTAAATTTTTTTTTTTTTTTTTTAAACTTCGAAAAAAAAAATTAAAAAAAGGGGAAAAAGAATCCAGCAGATGGATACAAATGCTAGCTGTAGATGCAAAGGGTGCTATTTCAGATAGCAAACACACTATATTTAGTCATCTTTTAGAAACAAATAGGATAGGGTGGAGTTTTCATGATATATACTTTATTTGTTCTGATTTATCTGATATTTTTTATTTTTTGAGAATCGATTTCACTAATTTTTTAAGGTAAATTGGATTAGATCAATTAGATATTTTGAAATTAAAAATTAGATATTTGAAAAGACATAATATATAAATAAATATTTAAATTTGTCCTCAACAGACAAGTAAGCATTCCAACTTGAGAGTGCATATCTAGGCATCTCAATTTGATTTTAACTGACAACTAAACACTTCAACTAGTCCTTACTATGTCACATAGACACCCGATGTTGATCCGACACATAATTTTGGAGGAGTCTAGGCGATCATTTTGTAAGTTAGAGTGTTCAACCAATACAATGGAGATAAGTTGATTGTTTATTCGTGTATACTTAAAATTACAGTGTTTACTCGATCTTCACCTGGTACCAAGTTTTATTTATTTATTTTTTGTATTATGTTATTCAAAAACTACACAAAAATTTAAGTACTATAAGCCGCAACTTATAATGTCGTTATGACAAAAAAAAAAATCTAAATATTAATCAGAATTTACATAATTTGAATATCAAAAAATGAAATATAGCACGTAAATTAGAAGAACTACCATCATAGCGAGGAAAAACAAATAATTATAAATAAATCTTTATGATTCTTATCAATTCACTACATTTTGTCATTGACTCACTGCATAGTAAAAACTCATCGCTAATTCTATTTAATAACAATAAATTATTAAAAGGTTATGTTAGCTATAGACTAATTAATGACAAATTAAAAACGAATTCCTTTAACTGTTTTTCTCCTGTAGTGATTACTTATGACTTAAATAAAAACTAATCCTATTTGATAACAAATTTTATAACAAATTAACATTGAACTACCAAAATATTATGTTAACTATAGACTATATTTAGTGGTAGATTAACGACAAATTATATCTATATTCTCTATTTTTTTATTTATTCTTTCGTCATTGCTAAGTCATGACTTGATAAAAAATATAATATACTCTTACAAATGATTGTGTTTTTTGAAAAATCTTTATATTGTCAATGCATACGATCTAAGATATCCTTTCGAGTTTTTATGGCCAAGAAATCATGTCTAGCCAATTCAAAGAAAATATTCTTGGATAAAAAATTCGAACATGAACGTAAAGAAATTGAGTTTATAACACAACAATCTTATTCATATCTCATCTTTATTAAAGGTATTTTCTAAAGGAATTGGAAAAAGGTGGGAAAAAAAGAAAAGAAAGATGCTATTTCCATTTTAATTTATTTGTGCTATTTTGATAGGACATAAAATTTAAAAAAGTAACGAAGATTTTTAAATTATGTAATTATAAATTAAAAATATGTTAAATGTATCAAAATATTTTTTAATTTTATGGAAAATTGAAATTAAAGAGTTGTCAAAATAAAAGAGATATTTCTTTAAAACAAATTTAAGAAAAATATGACAAACAAATTAAAACGAAATGAGTATTCGTTATAGATTTTTTTCACTTTTACAGCCTCCAATGTTATAAGATCAAATATATGATTCTCCCAATCAAAATGTACCTCACAACTTTGTCTAATCATATATCCTTAAAGCTTCTTAGACAATACCTCAACATTCCAACAATATAGTCTTACCAAATTTATTATTACAACAATATATTTAGTATAATTTCACAAATACAGTAACGATAAAATTGTGTGTACGTAAATTTATTTTTATTTTATAGAGGTAGAGAGAGTTTTTCTAATAGATCCTCAACTTAGATAATAACACATACTAAAAATACAACGAAGAAGGTAATAGGAGTGGCAATTGAAGTAAGGAAATAAACAGGTGATACTTAAATCGAAGAATGAGATAGTAGGAAAATAATAATAATAATAATAATAATAATAATAATAATAATAGACAATACTCGACTACCTACTAATCTTCTTCTATATTTATTTGACCTCCATATTTTGTCCTCGATAAGCTTCAGGGTGTGTCATATCTTATCTAATCACCTCTTTCTAATTATACTTCTCCGACTTACCTCTATCTCTCTTTATACACACCTAGAAATAATCTCACACATCCTCGTTGGCGCATCTGTGCATCACGTCTTTACATGTTCAAACAATCTTCTCTCATTTTAACATGATATATAGGTGAGAATTTATATGACTAATTTTATATATGTAAATTCTAACATCTTAAAAAAAAAATCATGTTAGAGATTAGTATGTCAATAGAATTATAAAAAATTTATAATGTTACGTACGTATATAACTTAAATCTTCAAACTATAGATTCATATAGTCTAAAAAAGAGCATTGTTAGTAAGAATTCATATAGTTGATACATATTTATTTGGGATTCAAGCATAGTGATCATTCGTTAATTTAAATCCCTTGCAATAGTATGAAATTCTGACTCCGTCTCCGATCATGATATTTTTCAAGACTGAGCTGTAAGATCAATTATTGAATTACTATTAGGGACCAACAAGGGCATAGTGGTTGGATGAATAGGGGTCCATCCATCATGGTACAAAAATAGATTAATCAGAATTCGAATATGAAAATCGGAATATTGGAGGAGAAAAAAGAAGAAAAGAATTGCTATTGGTGGACAAGGTATCATAATTCATAGCCATAGGATGACTAAAAGGCAAATGAAAGAATGAAAATGATAGAAGTTTTGCTAGCTTCCTAGGACAAAAGAAATATATAGTCATAATAGATTTCAGAATCTCTAATGTTTTTGTGTCATTTATATAAGATGTTACTTATAAATATTTATATTTATTATTACGGTTAAATTATATTATTACCTCTAATTTATTTTTATTTATAGTGACTTCACTTAATTAAAAATATTTAGAATTGAAATTAAACATGTGAAGGAGAGATAAATGACGTTGTACAAGAATATATACTGTATTTTTTTTAACACATGTACATATAGGGAAGAATTGACTGACCAATTTAGAAGGGGCACAAGGAATCCAACTCACCTAGGATCTTTATATATTAGAGAAATGTAGTCCATATATAGAGTATTTGGATATTCTTTGTGGGGTTTCAAAAAGATATATTCTTTGTGGGGTTTCAAAAAGATATATACTATAAGAGCGATGTTCGTTTGTGTGAGAGTCTCAATTATTTTTTTGATAACTGTTATCAAGGGCCGATCCAGATGGGACCAAGAGATTCATCCTTCGATAAAAAATTACATTGTATAGGTGCTAGCTCGCCTGCTTACAAGTAGATTCTATAACTTCTACTAGTGACGATTTAAGCGTTAAGTGCTATGGATTCAACTAAACAAAATATTTTTGACACGAAATATAATATATTCATGTTAACTAACAAAAAATGTATAAGTGCCGAAATACGAGATTCTTTTGATTTTGATGGTGGTGTGATAAAGGACCTAAATTCTAAAAAGCCTATTCTATCTAATATTATGTTAAATTATCTTATGTAAAAGTTTATAAGTGCCGAAATACGAGGATTCTTTTGATTTTGATGGTGGTGATAAAGGGCCTAAATTCTAAAAAACCTATGTGTATTTTATGTGTAAAAGTTGAAGCCGGTGGTAATATGTGTATTTTATATATTTTCAATATCACTCAAAAGTATGGGCTTTCCTAGTTTATTTCTCATTAGCCTATCTTTCTTGATATATAATCTAAGAAGTTCACATTTGCAAAAATAACCACTAGTAGTAAAATGTTGCATAATACAAAAGTACACTAGTCATATAATTTACTACTAGTGGCTATTTTTGCAAATGTAATGGATCCGGTCAACAAACCAAATAAAACAATGAATTAAATATTTGCAAAAATAGCCACTAGTAGTAAAATATTGCATAATTTCAATTTCCTCATTATATAGAGTACACATATTCATATAATGGACCTTCCAAAGTCAAAATCTAATCAAATTACAACAACAAACCAAATTAAATCAATGAATTAACAAATATAAATAGAAGCTCACATTTGCAAAAATAACCACTTTCTTCATTATACAAAGTACACTATATATATTAATATAAAATAGACCTTCCAAAGTCAAAATCCAATCAAACTACAACAACAAATCAAATTAAATCAATAAAATTAACAAATAAAGTAGAATTTCACATTTGCAAGAATAGCCACTTGTTTTTCTACTTAAACTTGAAATGGCCATGGCCAATTCTTGACATCTTCTTCATCTTGAACTTTACCTCTATTCTCCATTGCAACATTCCCATTATTCCCTTCAACATAAGCATAATATTTCAAGAAAAATGCAAGTGTAAGAGCAATCCATTCAAGACAAAAAATCAAAGCACATAATCCACCAGCTAATCTCAAAATCACAACACCATCTTCTTCTCTAACATACGAATTCAATTTTCCAAGGAAATCCCCTGTTTTCGTGAATATCAGCACGAAAACAGAGCCTTGGAAAATTGCTGTGAGTACGGAGGACACCATGTGTGCTCCATACCCTTTATTGCCAGCACCCTCGGGTGCTGACACAGTGGCGCAGCCAAAGACTGCGCCACCTATAGTGAGGATGTGGAGGAGGATGAAGAAGAATCCGTAGAGAGACGGGATTAATCGGAGGGAGAGAGTTAAGAAAATGCAGCTAGATGATGCACCAAGAAGAATGTAGTTACAAAAAAGGAAGATTTTGTGTGTTTTGTGGTGATGGGGTTCAGTTGAATCTGAGTAATAATTGTTGAATCCCATTTTCTTGATTTGTTTTGAACAAATTTTGTGATTTTGATGAATTTTTGTGGAGATTTTGGGATAATTTGATGTAAAAGAAGTGAATTGAGGAGTAATACATATGAATTTTGTATATATATATATAGGTGTTTGTGTTTGGTGGGGGGAGGGGGGTGTAAACGGTCATATTATTTGAAATCTGAGGTTGATTATAAGACCGTTTGGGAAATAAAAAGTGAAAATATACAAAATATTTGGTGTAACGGCTAATGAAGGATTCACATGCATTTAGTTTTATGGTGTCCACCTCGGTTTGCGTGTATCTCGACTAATTATATAGAGTACTTGTTACCTCTCGCAAGCATGTGTGGATCGGATAGCTTTATCTACCAAAACTTGAATATAAGGAGAGAAAAATATCACATATAGTAATATATTGTTGTCTCCGATGAAATTTGAATCGGAAACTTTATTTTCGGAATCATTTTGGGGCGGCAAGCAGCAACGGAGTTAGTTAAAACTCGTTTACTGAAAAATTATAGTGTATAGATAAGTCAATTTTTTATTTGATATAGGCATAATATATAAATGTGCCTTTTAACTTGGTCCAACTGACATTTGTGACCTCTAACTTTCGATGTGTACAAGTAGACACTTAAACATATTTAAAGTTGAACAAGTAGACACACAATTCTTATGTGGCATAATGCACGTAGGTCGACATGTAGGACCGCAAATTATCACGTAGAACTTGTGCGTTTACTTGTTTAATTATTGCAAGTTTACGTATACACACTCAAAATTAAAGGGTGTAAATATCCGTTAAGGCCAAGTTAAAAGAGATTTTTACATAGTATGCCTATAATATATATTGTATCCTCTTAAGATTGTGTATTTATACTTTTTTATATTTAAATTTTACAGTGTAACATGGTGTAGATTTTATATGAATCAGTTAACCATTGACTAATTCACATGTATTCTCACTTTTATTTGTGACCTTAAAGTTGTTTCTACATTTATATGCTTAGCAAAAGTGGAATACAATTATTGCAAGAACATAGTGTGCATGAGGTTATATTTATCTACCAAAGTTATTCTCAAACATTTTCATTCAATTTCATAGTTTACTAAAATTGATTTTGTAAATAAACAGTTACGTATTTGAATACAAACATTAGAAGCTATAATAAAACCAAGAATCCCCAATTAGTACTCTGAACATAGAAACCACCCTAATAGGGAGTGCTTCTGTCTTAAAAGGGTTTACACGATACAAATGGATTAGTCAACTCCTCAATGCACGTACCGAACAACAGATTGGAAACTCAGAAATTAAAAAAATTAAAAACAAGATAAATAAGCACTTGTTTTGGCAAGAAAGTGTTAATGAACATTTTTAATATGTCCAGAAAATATCTGTACAATGTTTCCATGTAACACCTTTTCTCTATATAGTCAAAATTTATGAACAAAAACTGGAAAATATTCTCAAGCCATTTTGCTTTGAACATGTCGATGGATATGTACCAGAAACTCGACATACGAAAGTCCAATGGATGTCTTGTCTTCTACCATGTTGGAGAAAAACAGCATACCTGAGTACAGAATTTACAAACATGTAAGAAAACAGTACGAGAATACCAAAGAAGAACAATCGACAAAGTTACTCAAACACATATTTGTGTTTTAGTCTGTATAACTTTTGGTATAGATGATCGTCTTGAAGTTGGTTGTTCAAAAGAATTACGTCAAGGTGATGCTCGGGCAAAAGGATATGCCATACAAAATCAATGATCGATATGAATGTAGCAAAGGAAATGATCACCTCAGCTTTATGAGGGTAAAAGATATCCCTCCTTAGGTATCGTGATGATAAAAAAGTGAGTTACTGCAGATGGCTGAGTTTGTTTTATGTTATTGTATGATCGAGTATGAAGTATTATGCATCCAAGAATAGGAGAGTGCAAAAAATATTGATTTAAAAGCATCGATATATATGTAGATCATCCACATAATACGGTAATTCAACCCATTTCCCCTTTAGAATTGTTTGTTTCCTCTTTTTTACGTTTTTTTTTGTGACGGGAGAAGAGTATGAAGATGGGTTGATGTATTACAAACCTGATGAATCTCCCTTTTTGCATAGTTTTAAGCTGCCAAGATCAAAATAAAAACACATATTAGAAATCCGACATATAAAGTGAGATAACATACTAATCAAATGAATGTCCATTTTGATTTACAAGTAACCGAGATGGACCTAGCGACATTTTTGAAGAGTACAAGCAACATAGCAGCTAAGACAACAGGAGTGAAAAGAAGGGCAGCAAAAAAGAAACATCATACCGGAGATAGTTACATCTTTGGCGTCTAATTTCATTAATGATATCATTGAGCTTTTTAGAGAGTGGATTGTCATGCTGCTGCAGAACAAACTACAGAAAAAACAGAGGCAATATGTCAAATTTGACAGTGTTTTTACATCTAAAGAGAGAAGACACGCCAAATCACCTGCGCAGGAACTTGTTCAACAGATGAAATGCCAAGCAGTTGATGCATAACACTAGGATCTGCAGAGTTACCAACATAAATTAAACAGTCCTCGCCATTCTCTAGAAGATAGATACCGTTGTCATTGATATATTCACTGGAAAGTGGAATAGGATGAGGAATAAGAGATTCCTCGTTCTCCTGCAAGTTTAGAGACAAAAAGTGAAAGGTAAGAAATAAATATTGAAATGGATCAAGAATGAATTACCAGTGAACTTGTCTGTGAATAACCCCTACCTTTGTATTGAGTTCATGAATGTCTATCAATCTAGGGTGCACCCAAGGGATAGCCAATGAAACAGACAGTGGGGAAACATAATTAATCCAGAAGGACCTAGTATCAATCGGTCCATCAGTTCGCAATCCCGTGCTTTTAATCAGAGCTGAAATCAGCAGGAAGACTTGTGTGAGTAGATCCATTTAACATTATCTTTTGCACAACATGCACTTCTTTCAAGAACAAGGTTTTACAGCAGCAAAAGGAACTACAGTCGGCATTTCGAGATGCAACAAAACAAAAAAAAAACTCATTCAACATGACTCTGTAGCTAAGCACACACCCAACTATCCGTTAATGACAAAAACAGGGTGATCATTCATCTATGCGACTTTCTTGAGACTACTTTCTTCACTAGGTTGAACCACAAGTGAATCATCAGTCGCTGCCATAGCCGTTAGCTACAATTGTATATAATGGACCAACACAAAGATGACTAATTGCTCCTCCAACTGGAATAGCAGTAAAATGTGGAGCATGGACATTTTAATTAAGATATCAGAAAATAAAAGCAGAAAATTCCAGAAAAGAGTAAAATTGAATAATAAACTGTATGGATAAATCGGCTCCATCAAATAATTGGGAAATGAAAGGCTTGGCTAAAAGCAGTGCAGCACATACCCAGTGTGTAAAGAGGAAGAAGCTTAAGTGCCTCAGCAAGAATAAGCTGTCCAGAGGATGAGACAGTAGCACAGAATTTACGATAAGAGTATAGAATGTTAATGCAATGGTTTGTCACATGCTCTCGGATTTGTGGGAGAGGTGCTGTTGGAACTTCACTGGCCGCTGCATGGAAGATAAAAGCTCTGTATGATTAGAATTAAACAAAAAAGAAGCAGAGAACAAAGAAGAATAAACATTAGGTAATAGTGAGTGGTTAACTTTAATACACAAAAGTTAGGGTACGGGGAGGAAGATGTGCTACTCATGCTGGAATAAAATAACTGGCATCCTTCTACATAAAGATTTAATATAGTCACTACTTTCCAAAGAAAATACTTGATCTAACACGCTACCACATTCTCATGGTATGCTCTATCGAACTAGATTACCGAACAACAATTTCACAGTATGTGCAGATTGGTTAATTTTATCAATCACATTACCAAGTAAAAAAAAAAACAAGCCAAAAGAAGAAGCAAGTAGCCATGGTCACAGAGTGAAAACCCAGAAAACATCAATTCCTGCTTATCCAAACAATATCAACATCTCTTCTTTTACTTTTTCCTGCACTTTAGTTGTCTCGGAATTTTCTTCAGCATGGATTCCCAAAAACATCGCACCCCAGCTACTAGGTTCGATGCATCTATCTACTCAATATTCATAGCATAACCATCTAAGAAGCACAGAATCAATAGAAGAATGGATGAACTAGCAGAAATCATAACATGCTATTCGCACCTAAGGACAAAAATATACTTTAGTTGATTGGCTGCAGTTTGTTTTAGTTCCATGGATTATTTAAGGATTTGCTGATGTGCATTTGAGAAGGGTGCATGCACAGATGCAGCCATCCTTTGGTAGTAAATAAAGACATAAATATTGGAAGAACTTTCACAGCAAAGTCAAATCTTGCAGTAAGTAGGAAAAAGGTGGAGGCTTGCCCCCTTGCACGAACATAAACAAGGACCTTTAATGTTTAGGTAACCAGCTTTTTTACACAAAAGTGAAAAGGTAGGTGCAGAATAAATTGTACTTGAGAGACATTTCTACTTTATGATATAGTATCACCACCTTGCTTTAAGATGCACGCAAATTGGGTATCCAAGTCAGCTGATCGAAACAAATCACTAAGCATAGTGGTGCAAGGCAGAGAGAGAGTTGAAATCCTGATTCTTCTTTGGCCATCGATGGTGGTGTAAAGAAGAGCACACTGGAGACATGGCAAAAATCTATTGTAAATGACCACCAAACTGCAGTTGGGAAGGGGAAGAAAGGTTGGGGCGGGGAAAAGAACAGGAACAGTGCAAATATAAGATAGACCAAACACCCATTGTAAAGAAAAATGAAACGTGGACCATACTCAACACCAAAAGCTAGCTCACGATCAGGATTGTCCAACACCATTTAAAGAGACCACAACTCATTCCTTCAACAAAGGTGAGACATCCCCCTCCCCAGGATTAGATATTTGGAGCATGAATAACATAATATGAGGGCTCAACATGGGTAAATACAACAAGGATAAGTCTGAGTCTGAGACCATTTTAAGAAAAAGAACCCTGGATCTGACTCGATCGCGAAGCTGCTCAAGAGGTGAGTAATGTCCAAAGCCATATGAAGAAACTACAGACCATTCCCTCAACCATTCTGAGACACTCTTAACAGATATAATTGAAGACAAACCACCAATCTGTAACCTGAAAAGAGCATTCTGAACCATCCAGCAATTTGTCGTCATGCTTCAATGTTACCATTATTGTTTTGTCACAGTCAATCTGCACCATAGAAAGCTATGTTAGGTATGAACACATTATATTCAGAAATCTAAGTCAGACAAGCAAGTAACAGCAATTGAGGGAAGGAACATACATACCCCATCTGCACACCATAAAGAAAAGGCAAAACTGCATACAACTATACTATTAAAATAAGCTGCAGAGAAAAGGAGGTTTTCCAGTATTGCGGCATCGAAAGTGAAGAGTCCGCGCAACTTAGATTCTACTTCATTTTAGAAATCACATCATTGAAATTAGGATATGAATACAGCGAAAGAATATAGAGATTTTATAAAGCCGGCCCCAACTGATGTGAAATTAATATCAAATCAATAAATGATTGATTGAGTTATTAACATGTAGAACATGGATGAGGTCTGTCCTCAATGAATTAGAACCTAATTACAGACAGGCCCGTAAAGAAAGTTTGAGGTTTGTTTTTGGGTGATAAGATGAGTGAAAAGACAGGATAGTGTTACGAGCCTATAGAACAGATATTAAAAATGTAACAAGAGAAAAATTCGCACATGACTTTGGAAATTACTTCGTGTTCAAAATTTTGATGCAATGCCCATTTTATAACCTATTATAGCCAACCCATTTACTCATTTTGCGACCTCTAATGCTCAAGAATATACGATACATTGGTGTTGACTTGAATTCATAAAGTTGTAAGCACTATGAGAATTTTCTCCCAATATCTGCAAACAGTTTTCAGTATGGAATGACACAAAAAGGAGTGTTAAGGTCTTCACTTAGATATGACTCAAGAAAATAGACCAGAAATCAGATAAACTCAAATAGCTTATGCAAGTCTTAGACAAACTCAAAAGATCTGCCAGGGATATTTTAAATGTGGTATATATATGTCTAAATTAATCTTTTTCACGCGTCTATTGTATTTATCATTGTCCAACTATGCTAGTTGTTCTGATCCCTTTTTCTCAGAAAGTGCATAAAGTATTCCCAGGAGAAAGGAGGTAGAGAAACAAACCGCAGGCAAGTCAACATCTGATGGAATTCGTTTACAATAATTTCCGGAGTACTCGTCAACTTGAAGACCCTACAAAAGAAACAAATCCAGCATGAATTTTGCACTTCTGTAGTCATCAATGCACTATGTTGCCGCTGAGCTCAGAAGAATCCAGAAAACAAGCAAGAATACCTGACTGCATCTTACACGCATTACTGCCTCAAGCCCTTGGGGCCTAGTAATGTTCCATCGCAGATCATTGTAAAGCTTGGCAGCATCAGAAATAGCAGAGAAAGGGAAATAGTAGTACAGCTGAAATAGGAGGAAAAATTAAGGTCCAAGCCTTGAGATAAGTCGACTATTACAAATGTTTATGGTGCTAAGAACATGCTGAAGAAACACAACCTAGAATTATATGTAACTCCAAACTTACCTGTCCTCCAGTAGTTTTAGGAATGACAGAAATGGAAGCTATGTCTACATATGATTGTGTTGTAAGAAACACATCAACACAAACCTGAAGGAGTTGAGATCTAATCAATCAACAGGGGTAGGCAAATGAATTAAAACATATCTAACGACATTCAGAAGGTATATAGCTATGTGTAATGAAGAACTGTTCCAGAGGAAGAAGGTGAAAGCTCACCTGATACTCAGCAAACTCAATAGCCATTGTCTTCAGGGTTTTGTCTGCTGGTTGGAGTAATTTATGAGCCTCCTGAAATTCAATTTATATACAAGAATTTTCTGAATAAATTTGATTCTCGAGAAGTTTACTAACTACTGTGACAAGACAAAGCGGGTGCCGGACACTGGGCAGGAAACCAAAAAAGTATTTCTATGTCGACACCTTGACAGGCAACGGACTCTTAACACTTGTGTCATACATTACCTATTTGAATCCTACACTAATGATTGTGAGAGTATGATGGACATGGACTGCAGGATAAAGTAGTGGAATGCAGTTATTGACTTCCTTTAAGAAATGATGAACACATTATATGCAGCGACAACCCAAATAAGTGATAGCGTATGTGAACTAAAATTCAAGAATCAAGACTACTCGAGTGAAAGAAGGGTATATCAACTTCTGAACAATCTAGAAGAGAAAGTGAGAAACAGATGTGATTGTCTGAACCAGCAGCCTATTGCCTCAAAGGAGAAAGGTCCAAAATAGAAAATGTAACAATTTTACCGTTTCAGCAGCTGATACTGCGCTTCTTCCTTCAGCCTCTCTAGCAGAAAGAGCTCCAACACCAGTAGAAGGCAAGACTATAACACGGAGCAAGTATAGTGAACTCATAATGTTATAGAACAATTTACAGACATTAAATACCTAGCACATGCAAGACATAATTTACAAAATGTATAACATCATTGGAATATGCACTTATCAATGCTGAAGGTGTAGAGACAAAAGAGGTACTAAGAGTTCCCTGCAAATAGTTTCTAGATCCCCAAGCTATGATCTATGCAATTGGTCGTTAGGTTGTAAAATATATAACAGAAACACTACGTGGTTGCTACTTAAACAAGTTTTAATCACTTCATAGATCATAAACAAATTGAAAGCATAACCCTGACCTCTAGAAGTTAGATTAAGTAAGGGGTACTACAGGTCCAATGGGTAAACTGTAGAGTGGTTTATTCATCAAGTCTAAATAGAAAGAGATGAATTCAAATGAAAAACCATCATCAAATGTTGATTCATTCAAGCAGGAGAGCTACGATAGAAGTGGGTTTAGCAAGAGACCCAACAATAATATCAATATCCTCTGAGAAAGTTTAAGTGTAAATGGTTCAACAAAGAATTCTATAACAAGCCTCCTTGGTTCTGTCACTCACAGACCGAATTTAAAACTAGGGTCGGGAGGAGCAAAAGTGATTTTTCACTTCCAATTGATTAGATAGGTCATAGGAGAGTAACAGGCGACAGTAGGAAACTACACTTGATAGATGGTAGATCATACTACCTACTCTGAAACCTCTTACATAAAGAAAACTCCATGCCACAATCAAGAAGCCTTTATCACCAAGAGTGAGTTTTTCCTTTTGTGAAATTAGGAAAATAAAACGAATTTGTTCTTGTCTTAGGTATATAATTTGAAATTTAAATATAGATACTAGAGTTTTGCATCTTTCTCTATCTCCTGAAAAAACCATTTAGCTAAAATTCATGTTGGATCAGATTCGAACGAATCTTTCAATAATAAGGTAAAAAACTCTGTATCTATTTTTAGAAAATTAGAAGACAGGAACAAAAGACAAAGGGGGTCCTTGCTGATTCACACGGAAACATTCCCCATGCTACTCGGGTCAGAAACTGCAGCAGTGTATATCCATATTGTTCATGTCGCCTATGAGTATGTACATGTGATACAAGGTTCATTATATTTAGTTATTTACCTGATTGAAATACAAGAAGTTTCCCTCCGGTGTTTTTCATTGCCAAGAAAGCAGCCTAAAGTAACAAGAAGAATATAACAAAAATAATTAACTCATTATTCCAGCATTGATTTGACTTAAATTACTTACCTGCATGCAGTAACACATTAATGGAATTCAGTGTTCGATATATCATTCACTAGCCTTAAATCTTCTTTATTTCAATGAGCACGCATGACAAATATTTCTTTTGTCTAAACTACTAAATGACATATGCTACATGAATTATGCCATAAATTGCTAATGAAAACTGAGTCCCCAGTAGCTGACAATTGACTGTGGCATTCCATGCAATGAAACTGTCAGTCAATGACGTATTCGTTGCCAAGGTAGATCTTTTTCTTTTCCTTTCAAGATATTGCGTATAAAGAGAAAGATAGTCAGTCCTCTTGGGCGGCCGAGTCGCTTATCCGGAGGGAAAAACCTATAAGGTTAGTCCCATTACTTAAAGTTTCATAATGAAAATCATTTTAGTGAAAGCTATGCCCCTTATAACTTCTGTTGACAAACTTAAAGAGACAGGACACAAATAGTTCCCTAATAAACTTGCTAATGCCAACAGTCACTCTCTTATGACATGGTTAGAGGATACCTCCTAGCTTTCCTTTGGCATCCGCTGGTATCCATTCAGCCATATATTACCCTATAATCCAGGAACCATTTCCTTGTGGAAAAACTAAATAAAATCCTGGAGCCATTTCAGTGCTATGAAAGCAATAGCTTTGTCGCAAAAAATGTCTGAGCAATGTAAAGCCGCAAACTTGTTCGGGTTAAAAAAGTTTAACCTTTAATGATTTATTTTCTTCTTTCTGTTACTAAATACTTTGGTCACTGGTCATCAAAAACTAAGTACTTTATTCCATTATCATTTTGTAATGAAAAAAGTATTCTCCTTACTCTCCTTAAAGTTAGCTATTAACTTCTTTTGAAGATACATGTAGCTTTCTAGTGTGTCAGATTTTCTATTTGAAATGCGTATTCATACCTTGACTGCAGCACCAAAAGCTGAATCAGCAGTCCTGTTATGCCCGAACATTGTTGGGATGTTTTCTAGGAGAAGCTCTAGATGTTCACGACACTGGAAATGTAAAAAAGTAACAACTTCCACTGAGAATGACTGATATGTTTTAGTCATTTTCTTTCAGTAAAAGGAAAATGAAAAAAACAGGAAGTCAACATTTTGCAGGACTAACCTCTGAGAGCTGCACAATAACATCACTCTGAAGGGGAGTGTAAACATCTTGGACATCAGGGACAATAAGCATCAATGGCTGCAAACACAGACTCGGGATCAAAAACACAGATTCTGGATGAAATGAGCATGCACTTTTACTTCAAAGTAGATCAAACCACTTCCACAGTCTTATTTGCGATTGGTATCGATATTAAATGTAAAAAAATCCATCATTTCTTAATGAAATAAATTAGTTTACACATACCAATAAGAGAAAACCCACTCCGAGATGCTTAAAAAGGTAAGAACTAAAGAATAGAATAGAAAAAATAATGGAACACCATCATATCAGAAACAACTAGAAGTGAAATAGAAAGCAGAAATTCCCAAGAAGAACAAACACGGAACTGCATAATCAAGTACAATGGAGCAGCACTACCGGTTAAGGTCGACCAGAGCAGCTGAGGAATAACTCCTTCCTGAATACTGGAAAATATTCTCTTATAACAAACCAATGAACTACCATTAGACAAGATAAAGAGGAAAAGGAAACTACTACACTGTTGGCTACTACACTCCTTCACAATCTGTTGGCTAGATTTTTATATTATTTATACAAAATTTTGATGATCTGTTTCATTTATAATTTACCAGAAAAAATGAGAAATGTATTCAACTAAAACCTTTGGCTACATTTACATAGAATCTAACAAGAAATCATTTTTGAAAAGCTGCAGACACTTCGTATCCAGATGTCTTTCTACATCTAATTTCCTGACTGAAAGTAATTGTGAGTCATCATACACGTAAGAAAGAGAAAAATACAGATACTTAGTGATTTCGAACATTGATACCAAAGCATGTTTTGTTTAATAGGAACAGTAGCTATATCTTGCAGGGTAAATGAAATCCCAATGTGTAAAACCTGCTGCAGTGCACGTTTTAGATTGTAAAAATGGATAGTCGAGTCAAATGTAGCAATTCCGATCAATGTTCGAGGACCTTCCTGCAATAACAAGTTGCCAACATCAGGGACAGCTCGTATACTCTCTCCATAAATGTTGTGCATTAAAAATCAAACCAACCATAATAATGCATGATAGATCAAATAGCAGAGTATCACGATCAATAACTACCATAAACTTGATTAACCCATCCTTTGACAAGTAAAGATAATGTCCTGACCACTTGCGTAATATCCTCACTCATACTTTTAATTAGATGAAGAATTTTACCAAATCAAGATCCAGTGAATTGATTTGGGACGAATGACTTGACTCGGTGACAAACTGGGTGAATTAAAACACATGACTTGTCTCTATGTTCTCTCAAAGAACTCTCCTGTGTTAAGGGCTTGAGGCTGCTGCTGGAGTAGCCAGTGGCACTTTGGTGACACCTGCTAATTGTCCGTCAAAAATAATTAATCAACTATACTTTCCTCTCAAAATGACCTGAATTCTCCAACCATTAGTAATATCACCTACTCATGAGGTTCTTTGCTGAAACACCTCCCTTCCCCCATAAAAACCAACTAAGGCCTACATTAGACATTCTGCCCTATAAACCAACATTACCAGAACATCGTCCTTACTACACTGCACTATAAAGGACTTAAAACAAATTGGAAATTCCCAAGTCAAAAAGCTCATAACCGTTGTCACAATCAAAGGATGAAAAGGCAAAACTAGCTGCTTGAACACTAACATTAAAACTGAACTTCCAGTTACGTCAAGAAATTCAGTATGAATGAAGTTGTTTTGTGAGGATCTCCATTCGAAAAGACAGAAGGCTGTATTATAATATGTTTTAATGTAAGGATATTGCCAATTGTAAATGAATTATATTACCAGTAATTAAAACAGACTTACGGGAAGATCAGAAATGACTTGGCTTATCGCACTGCAAGCAGCTGCAGTTGCACCAGTTTGTATGGCATTCATGGAGACATCAATAAGGAGGAAATATACAGCAGGCATTGGCTCACGCACCTGGATTTGTTTCCAAGTTATCACTTAAAATCAAAAACATGCCAGCATATATCAAGGAAACTACTCCATCAAGAACAAGAAGTGCATACGTTTAAATTGCTAGCTGAGATAAACAATTATAAACAAAGAGTAGTTTTGTCTAAAATCATGAATTATTTGTCAATAAACATTCTCTGTTAAAATAGAGAAAAATGTGTTCAAATCATCACCACCACCAATCTCTTTTACTGTCGATACCATCTTGCAAAAGTCCAGGACCAGTAACTTGACAAATCAGCCACAGTGTAATATATATCCCTTTTGCCTTCCCTCTACCTTCCCTCTTTTATCTCTCCATGAAATTAATTGCATTAGTTTGAATATGTGCAAGTATTACCTAAAGAAATACATAGAGCAGAACTGTTTCCCCACCAAGACTAACGAAGAAGATAAAAAGTTATTTAAGATGATTATTGGTACAATCCTCAGTTCCTCTAAAATAGGTTAAATTAGCAATAGAACAGTACATACATACTAATGAACTACTGCTGAAAAATTGTACATTAGCAAATATTTGCAATGGATATGACGTACTAGGTGATGTGCAAGCTTCCCTAAATATCAAAACAAATCTACATAGCATTCGGAAACTCTTTGTACGATAACCCTTTGCTTGGAGTTCAATTTAAAACTGATTCTACTTCAATAAATTCATCCAACCATGCCACCTAATCAAGGTGTGCAAACTTGAAATGTAAATCTTCAATAAATTTATCTAATATTAAAGTCCACCAAAGGTCACCAACCATATATTCCTTAGTAGCTACAAATTCAACAGTTCCTCGGCATAGTTCTGGCCTTTCATCAGCATCTCTACGCCTGCCATCTGGACCTAAGTTGCAGTGATAATCCCGAGGAGTTTCATCGGTATATCCTGCAAAAAGATGTCAAACATGTGGAATTAAAACTTCAGAATTTCATTCAAACTTCAATATTTGGGAATTGATAAGAGTTTTCATGTTAACTGTTTTAATTTATCAGTTGCATCTATTAGCGTGTTTCTTAGGTTTTTAGGATTGGTTGCACAATGAAAAGTAAAATGCACAGTATTGGATCATGAAATCAATTGTTTCCTGCTAAATTAGAGTTATCTAGAAGGAAAAGTAATTTTGGAAACAAGACATAACTTGAGCAGTTAATTGAGTGGAAGCAAAAGAAATCACTAGATTATTCTTTTTCCATAGTTGTAACCGTAATAGGAAAAGGTACACTTTTCATTCAAGCGTTCGGAGAAATAGGTGGATTCCTTGACAATTTTCTCAGCACTGTTCTCTAGTGTTCTGCTGCTGCGTTGCTCATTCCTTTTCCTAAGGGTAGACCATGTCCAGACTTTGTTTGCCCTGTCCTTAAAACTCAATGTTTCGTTCCATCACTACATCACTTTTTCTATATGGACCTTCTACCACTACGTCATAGCAACAATATAGGGAACCAGCCCGCCTGATGTTCTCAGGATATGGCAATACTGTTTACCAGCCCAAAGTAATACTTGGATAAAATTTGTCATCTGTCCCTCCTTCCTGAATAACTTGCACTAATATAGAAACAATCAGGCCAATAAATATTGCACCAATCCAACCACCAAATAACTCTCAAAAATCAAACCAATCATTGGACTTATCAACTTCTGCTGCCAATATTTTCCAGATAAACATATGTCAAATATATGCTTAACACTAGAATCAATTTTCTAACACTAAATATGCTTAGTTGATAAATACGAACGTTGTTTAGAAATTTATTAATAAGACGAATTCAAGCAGAACTTAGCCCTCAGAACTTTCTATGTTTCAGTGTTTGCCGTTTCACATCCTATATTTCCTATAAGTTGTCCAGCACACATGTCAGACTCGTATCCTTGTCCGAGTCTGTGTCCATGTCCCCTAGAACTTCAATTATGATACAGTAGATGTCATCAAGAAGCAGGCTCTAAACTCTAAGTATCACATAAGTTTGGTGAAAGGGATTCATTCATACCACATAAGTTACAAATGAAACGCTTTCCCTGATCAATGAACTTCATAAAAGGATTTATGTAGCCTTTGCAGCGAGAGCAACGAACAGGACCACTTTCTCCAAAATCAACAACCTATCAAACAATCCAACATGTCGTGTGAGAAGAAGGTAAAGACACCAATACAAGTATCATTTTCTCGCTTGAGTAAGCTAGCAGAACCCAACCAAAGCTTTTTTATATATATAAAGGTAATGTAAGAACCCAACCAAAGCTATTTTCCTCCAAAATAGTCACAATAAAGAGTAAACATAAATGATAAGTATGTAAGAAGCATACTACATTCATCAGTTAATACTTCACAAGTCCATAAGGTATACCTGCAACTCAACGTTATCCTATAATAGTCACAAAAGAACAGGGAAAAAGCACCCTACTGCACCTAGGAGGGTTGTAGCTCTCTGGATTGCACCTTCTGAAAAATTACTGCTTGTAGCACTTAAACATAATCTGAACAAGAATATATCTAGGACAAACTTAAAACCATCTTGACACTATCAATGCAATTCATCAGCAGTCAGCATCCCATATGAAGCTATAGAGTAGCTCAAGATCAATGAACATATCATCCTTAGAATTTACATCCAACAGCTAGCTTTGACAAGAAAGCTAAGTATTTACATTCATCAAATAAGTAGCTGAGTTTAACTCCAAACTCAGGAATGACCGCAAAATAGTGCACAAAGGTCCTTATGGCCATCCATCTGCAGTCAGAAACCATTATGGAAAAGACAAAGCAATAACGAGTAAAAGCTCATTTTTCTGTTTAATACAAAGCTACAAAACATTGTCATCTATTAAATGCAGTGGGTGCATATGTCATAATATAGTTGTCTGTCTCATGGATAAAATGGTACAGTATATCACAGTTTGCAAATTTGTACTTGCTTCACAGAACAAGATAAATTAGCCTTTTGAAATGCAAAATTCAAGCTATACACATTATCATCTTATCTCTTGCAATTCTTTAAGAACTTCTGTGTAAAAGAAAAGCTCAGAATACTTTTTGTTTTTGTTGGTAACGGTGAGGTCCAAGCCAGCTTGCTCGCACCTAGACTATACCACCAGGTACATGTTACCTCTCACCAATATACGTATCGAGTAACTTTGTCTAGCAAGGCTTAGACAGTCACAAAGAAATCACCTAGTGTATGTGTCTATGTTGGAAATTAAACCCTAGCCTCCAAGGTTTGCACCCACTTCATTGACCACTACTAGAACAATGAAAATTATGTCGAATAACAAATTAATGTTCTCCTTGGACATCAAAAGATGGAAATCTATTCTTTTTGCTATGATTTCTAACATACATCTAGATAGCAGAAGCCTAAAAACTGGAAACAAGGTAAATATGAAATATCTGGAAAGAACTATAGCTCCGTCTCAGACAGTAAATTTAGAATGTTTACAAGAAGAAAAGGTGAATTACTTGAATGGGCTGTTCAGATGGATGAGGAAGAGCCAAGGGTTGGACCAACAGAGACAACTGCATTGCAGAGGTCGTCAAAAGGTCACATGTGCATGGAATCTGTTGAACAAATAACAAGGACCCAATCATCTACAATCAGTACTCATGTTCGGATGGAATAGTAATGGTCAATAAGCTTGCTCTTTCAAGTGGAACAGGAAAAGGTATAAACACACAAAATTGATTAGATTGAATATTATGTACAGAAATCAAAATAATGTGAAGAAGATCAGCACCTGATTGACAGTACACCTCATGAACCGTGGACTGCAATTTCCAGTGTCCCAAACAATGTAGTCACTGGTGGCAGGCTTCAAGGGAGACAAGGGAAATAGAAGGATATTAGAAAAAGAGCAAGGAAAAGAAACTTCAACTATTATGAACCTTTTCTTCTTATAGTTAACTTATATATCTATTTTTAATGCACTAGAATTATTATTTAAAGAAAAGCATAGCTCGTAGCTGAATAAACACAATCCCTGGAAACAGTAAACATAACTATGAAGGAAAACAACTTCTTTCCTGCAATGAAGAAATAATTTACCGGAGGGGGATTGGCTTTATTGCCTTGACGAGTTTCATGCAAGATTACTGCAGAATTTGGAATTGGGCGCGGAATTTGACTGGAATCAAAGTTTGATTGCCCAGTTAATGCAGATCCAGCATGACCCATAGAAGGAGTTATTGCAGCTTCTGCTTGATTTGAATGCAGAGACGTCATCCCAAACATCATAGGTGGTTGCATTGAACCAGGGACAGCAGAAAGTGGAGCAACCTATAAAACCAGTAAATTCAGCTTATGTACCTCACATGAAAGTGGATATATAGTACACGACGCATAACAAAAGACGGAGAAGTACAAAAAGCATACTGGAACCCATCTACTTGATCCAAAAACTTAGTCCTCGTGATTTTAGGATTTCAGAAGGAACAATGAAGAAAAGTAATTTCAAAAAGCACCATGTTTATAGGCGTTGCTCTTTGTTTTCTTTTTTTCTTTTTCTTTTTTGCAGAAGATCACTATGCTACTTCTGATTACATAAGGGACAGGTTGATCTTTAAATTCTTTATGGCATCACCTTTCTTTCTCTAACAACTTAGGCATTAAGATGAAATTGCAACACACTTCAACATAGGTATCAACGCAGGCCTCCTACATTCGAGTCACACTGCTATGCTACACAATTATCAAAAGAATTTCCACTTACTTGGCCATTAAAAAGTTTCAGAGTGGCCATGTTTCCGCTGCCAGGACCAAAAAGATGCAATTTTTATGTTTATAAAACCATTAAACTTGTAATTCTCCTGTGATAATGATCAAACAAAAACATAAGGGGCATAGGCAACTTATATATTATCTTTTTAATTCCCTAGAGCTGTAATCTCTTTGTGATGGACTGTTGATTTTTAAGTTGTAAATAAAAAGGAATAATAAGTGTCCTATGAATTGTTCTTTCATTACATCTATCTCTAAGTTTCACATGTTACGCTACTAGACTTTGCAAATAAATTAACTATAAATTGTCTGTACGCCATGATGCAAATTTTGTTTCCTTCAATAAGATAAGAGTTGTTACACTAATTTCAGGAAAGACAGAAACTTTTTACCTTAGAAGTACAATCACAATATGATAAGCATATTTTACCTGATGGGGCTGTGTTTGCCATGTTTGCATTCCATAAGGAGCAACCATAGGAGGAGGCATCGCTTGGACCGGTGGTGCAAATGTGGAGAAACTTGAAGAAGGTGGCACATTCTGAGTTGATCCCATAAATGGAGGCGGTGGTTGTGCAGTAACTGATGTTGTGCTTGAAGGTGGACTCCCAAAGAATGGATGCATCCTTGGAGGCTGAGAAGGAGTTCCAGATGATAACATTGCTGACAGAGGAGCTCCAGCTGGTGGCCTGCTTGGAGGAGGAAAACGTGGTCCACTCTGCATTGTCCCTGGACCAAATGCAGGTGGCCCATTACTAGCTGAACTAGAAACACCTGAAGGCGGCACAAGAAGACCTGTTGAAGCAGCAATAGGTCCTGGCGGGCCAGCACGAGGACCTGGGGCGGAAGGCAAAGCACCAGGTGGTGGTCGAATGGCAGGACTACCAACAGAATGAAGCACTGCACCAGCAGGAGGTGGCCTAGATGCAAAGGACGGTGGAGCTTGACCCACAGAAGGAGGGACGGTTGGTCTAGAAACTACATTCTGAGGCAATGTAGTTTGCAGAGGACCCCTTTGGAATGCACCAGGTGGAGGAGGTCCTGGACGATTCGCAGGCAGCCCACCAGCAAAAGAGGGTGGCTGCTGCCCAAAAGGTGTTGCACTAGGCCTAGGACCACCAGTGGGGTTTGTAGGTGGGTGGTTGGGTCTATTAATTTCCAAATGTTGCATTCCATGAGCAAGTGCATCAGGATTGTAATTGGGTGGTACATTCCCTGGTCTAGGTCCCCCTGGAGCTTCCATCAATTATTAAACAAATTTCCCACCTAAATTCAAAAATCCCAAGTCATAAAAAAAAGGCAAAACCTCTGTCCAACAACCACTTCATCTCACACCGAAAACAAGAGAGATACACATCATGTGTTTGATATAAGAAAAACGTTTTCCACGAAAAATAAGTTACCATGTCCAATCATTTTTCAAGCATTTGCTTCAGTATAAAGTAAAGTTACACATAACAATCCTAAAATCAGGAGAACATGTAAAGTAACAAAGATTCAATTTTTGGTTATACTTTTACCCCACTATTTACAGAAAAAAAAACACATTTTTTTCTGGAATACGATGTAGTATGGAAAAAAGAACTCTCACCAGCTCTCCGTCGACGGAATTCTTCGCCGGAGGCAAACAAAAAAGGCGTTTCCGATGAACTGAATCGCTCCGGCGAATTCAAATAGTGAAATTTGGGAAGAAGGGAATTTGTATATTTGCTTTTAGATTCCCGCAATATTTCACCTTCCTCGTATACTTCATTCTTTTTTTTCAACTTTACCAAATAGTAAAAAAAAAAAATTGAAAATTAAAATTTGCGATTTATACGTGTATAAAATTATATAGCTATAAATGGTCAAATATTTTTCATATATGGTACTCCTACCATCTCTATTTATTAGTCAAATATTATTTTTTTTTTTATTTTTTTTTACTTGTCATCTTTAACGAATCAATAAAAGACAATTTATTTTTTCCTATTATATCTTCAATTTATTAACATTGAGTTAATATCTTTGAAAAATGTAGTGAAGAAATATTTATATTTGGTATACTATCAATTAATAGGAGTAAAATGGTAAACTCAATATATCAATCAATATTTTCTTAATAGGTATATCAAGTTAAAAATTTGACTAGTTATATTTAGATAAGTTTTCCTTTAAATTTTTTGTTTAAACTATCACTAATTATTTATAAAAATATAGTTGAAATCAATGAGTCAGTTGGATTTTTATGGATAAATTAAATTGTCACACACTTTTAGGCGATGGTATTCAAACACTTCTTCTAGTTCAGGTTAAAAACCCAAACATCTAATAGTGCAGATATAAAACTCACAAAATAATAATATTTCAGATATATTTTTTACCATTATCTCAATATTACGTCTATGAAGTAGCTATTAAGGCGAAATCAAAATTTCAAATCTTTATGTTCTAAACTTGTCAACAAGCCAATTTCTTGTTTTAGTATTGATACATAACATATTAAATGATTTTCATAATATAAAGTCTTAGGAATAGTCAGACAAATTTGTTGTTTACTCTTTTAGTTAGTATACATAGATTATACACTTATTATATACAATTAAACATATATTATATATTTGTCAACTATTTTTAATTTAATCAGTTTGGTAGACGATTATTTAGGCTAATTCTCCAAAAGAAAAAAAAAACAATTGGATTCATATAAACTCATATCTAGTGGCTCCGCCACTGAGTAACTAGTTTGCATTAAAAAATTATAAATTGAGGGGTTGCTTGGTTTAGTGATAAGTTACGCAAGAATTAGCAATGCAGTGATTAATAATACGAAAATATAATGCATGAATTTGATATATTTACTACCTAACTACAGAAAAATTAGTGTTCATTGTCTCATCAGTTTACAACTTGGTCTACATAGGCCTTGTTCCTGATGCAACAATGGTCTTTTTTTGCTAACAGGGAAGGTCATGATAAGCTCGGAAGTAGAAGTAAGATCTCTCTCTCTCGAGAAAAAAACTCGAGGGGTCTGGATTAAGATCAAGGGTGAGCGACACGGATGACCTGTTTACCCATGTTCCGTCCAGAAAACAGTCCAACAAAGGCAGAAGGACCACTCTCGAGGCCTTCGTTCATGTCTTCTAAGTATGTAATCTTTCCCTGCTTGTACAAGCTAGTAACGTCTTCAAGAAAGCGCGGAAATAGATGTAGATAATCGCTCTGAAGAAAGCCCTGCATCTTAACGCGCTTAGTGATGAGCTGAAACAAGTTGTGTATACCTTGTGGATTCGAAAGGCTTTGCTGAGAAACCATTCCACAAATGGCAATCCGGCCATGGATCCTCATGTTGAGCAATGCTGCGTCTAGAATGGATCCGCCAACGTTGTCAAAGTAAATGTCGATCCCCTCGGGGAAATGTCTATCAAGAAAAGTGAAAATGAGAGTCAGAAGTTTTCATTGTTGCTACGAAAAATGAACTATATTCATCTTTATCGTGCTCTAAGTAGAGGTAGAGCCAAATCCAAGATCTAGAGTAAATGAGTTTAGAACGAGCATGATCTTACTATGTTTTTCTCTCATAACAATGAATCCATTTGAACTCACAAAATCGATCCTAAATCCACCTCGAGCTCTAAATTATTCTACTTTCCAACGGTTAGTGACGTTTGTTTAGACATTTTCCTCACCTTTTGAGAGCTTTATCAAGATCTACTTCTTCCTTATAGTTGAATGCTCCATCAAATCCAAGCCTACTCTTTAATATGTCAACCTAATAATATGTGGTTGAATGTGCAGTCAGTTATAACATGAAATACAACAAATGCAGTTTCTAAAAGACGTTACAATCCGCGTAAACAGACTTACTTTTTGTTTTGTCCCAGCACAGCCTACGACGTAGCATCCATGTAACTTCGCGAGTTGGCCAACGAGCTGGCCAACTGCTCCCGAGGCAGCAGAGACGAAAACATAATCCCCTCTTTTAGGTGTGCAAACCTCGTAAAATCCAGCATAAGCTGTAAAACCTGGCATACCTGTATAAAGTCCACATTCATGAGACATCATAATATAACTAGAAAATCGTGTCTAACAATACAAAGAATAGGCAAGTCCCCGATCCGATATGATCCCTTTCTTTTTTGCCCCGATGGTTAGTTCAAGTGGTAAAGATCGAGGGACTTGCGATTTAGATCACAGGTTCGTGCCCTGCATCAGGAAAAAACTAAGCCTGATATTCAAGTGGATAAGGGTAGAGGGACGGCCCATTATCCCCGAGGTTCAAGGTCTGAGGATGATCCTAAACAAAAATCACTTGCAAGAAGAAGTCTTACTTGGATTCGGATACAACTCCGACAAGGAAATACATAAAACATTAATAATTTCTTAAGTTCGCTGTATTGAACTCAAAAAATACTAGTTTGGTGATAAGGATATGATACTGAAGAGGCGGAAACAGGAGTACCAAAAGCTCAGAAGAAGAGAAACAAAAACTATAAGAATGAATGTTATGGTGCTAATAAAAAGTGGAGACTTTAGGTCAAGATTAACCATACCAAGAAGACCGACATGATACGACAGAGGCATATCATCCGCCTGAATTTTCCTCAGCTGCTCGGTATTGTATACTAAGCTGTATTCTTCCCAACCAGTGAAACCTGAGATTATATCACCTGGTTTGAAGTCTGGATTATCCGAGTCAAAAACTTTGGAGACGCCAAATCCTTCAATTACCTTTTGAAAACGTGTATAGGATAAGTTTCATTACACGAGATTTATGGCCAAGACAAAATAGGAAAATCTCAAATACTAGTATGTGATCTTTGTACTACATCAAAGTTCAACTATAAATGCAGCTATTTGAACTGGTTTTTTTGGTGCTTGTTGTCTGGTGTATGAAAATATTGGCAACCGAGAATTCGACAGATCTTGTTTGTTATGCACTGGAAGCAAATATCGCCTCCAAAAACAGTGGTTCTATTGTTGTGTAAAATGTAGTTTACCACCATCAAATGTCTCCGTTAGACAATTGTACTGAACTTAGGACACACACAGCCATATAAGTCCACTATGTAGCTTATTTTTACAGAAACAACAAAACTGTGATGACAACAGCAGTGTTCAAGAAAAAAAGGCTTGAATTCCCACCATGAAATGTATCAGTTAATTAGATAAACAATAAACGTAATTAAATTTCGGACATTTAAGATAGGCAACCAACTACGCATAACTACACTAAACATCCAGTTTCTCTAAAAACAGAAAGCCTATGTTGTTTGGACTCTTCCAGAATGATGACAGGCGAGTGTTGGATCTTCTAAAAGTAGTGCATTTCTTAGGAAACACAAAAAGTTATTATTCATTACACAAAACTTCTGGCCAAGACAAAATAGGGAAAATGTCAAATACGAGCACGTCGTGATCTTTGTACTACATCAAAGTTCAATTATAAATGCAGCTGTTAGACCCTGTGGTGTTTGTTTTCTGGTGTATGTAAATATTGGCCATGGAGAATTCGACAGATTTTGTTTGTTATGCACTAGCAGCAAACATCGCCTCCAAAAAGAGAGGTAAACTGTAACCGTAATTGAATTTCAGACACTTCAGATAGGCAACCAACTATGCATAACTACACTAAATATCCAGTTTCTATGAAAACAGAAAGCCTATGTTGTTTGGACTCTTTCAGAATGCCGACAGGTGAGTGTCGGATCCTCCAAAAGTAGTGCATTTCTTAAGGATCTGACACAGGTGCGACAACATTTTGGAGAGTCCGAGCAACATAGCCTAAAAAGGCTAATAGTACAGTAGGTAACAATAACAATTTGGCTCGACTATTATGTCACCTTAAAAGATAACTACAGTTAACTATCATAAAAAACGAAATTGATAACACGGAAAACAAGGCAAGCACATTCCCTATAACAAGTAAAACTACACTTCACTAAAAATAACTCGACCATGTCAGTATATATAAGTTCAATCTTTACCTCTCCCAAAATGAAAAGAGGGAGGTAACACGGAAAACAAAGCAACCACATTTACTACACCAAGTAAAAACTACACTCAACTAAAAATAACTCTACGATGTCAGTATATATAAGTTAAATCCTTGCCTCATTACTTACCTCTCCTTGACATGAAAAGAGGGGGTAACACGGAAAACAAAGAAACCACATTTACTATACCAAGTAAAAACAACACTCAATTAAAAATAACTCTACGTTATCAGTATATATAAGTTAAATCTTTATCGCATTACTTACCTCTCCGAAATGAAAGGACGGTAGGTAACCCAAAAAACAAAGCAACCACATTTACTATAACAAGTAAAAACTACACTCAACTAAAAATAACTCGACAACGTCAATATATATAAATTAAATCTTTATCACATTACCTACCTCTCCCGAAACAAAAGGAGGGAGGTAACACGAAAAACAAAGCAAGCACATTTACTATACCAAGTAAAGCTCCACTCAACTAAAAATAACTCCGATGTCAGTACATATAAGTTAAATTCTTACCTCATTAGTTACCTCTCCCGGAACAAAAGGAGGAAAGTAACACGGAAACCAAAGCAACCACATTTACTATACGTAAAACTACACTCAACTAAAAATAACTCAACAATATCAGTATATATAAGTTAAATCCTTATGACATTACTTACCTCTCCCGGAACGAAAGGAGGGAGGTAAGACCCCGTGAAATTGCGCATCCGTCCACGCATAAAAGGATCACAAGATAAGTATAAATTCTTCACCAATAATCCATTTGACCCTTTTGGAACTTTTTCAAGATTCAATTTTTTTCCAATTATCAACTCCATATCACTTTCTTTTGGAATTCCTTCAATATATCCTTTCAATATGATTTGTTTGTTTTCCACTGTTTTCCCTAGTAGCTGATCTACTGATTCTTCTTCTACTTTCTCCATTTTTTCTCAAAAAAAATAAAAAATTGCAAATTTACTCAAAATTCAAGAACACTTGTGTTTTTTGGAACCCCTTTTGTTGTGGTTTTAGATTGATCACAAAAATGGTATGGTGGGCATTTGAGAAATTGGGGGTTGAGTGAAGTCTGTAATTATAGCTGGTGTTAGGTACCAACTACCCCATTCTTGTTTTCTTTTCTTTTTCTGTTGTTCTTTTGGTGTGTGTGTGGGTGTCGGGGTGCGTGGGGGGGGTCTATTTTATTTTATTTTTCTCATCTGGTGTTCGGTGAGCCCAACTAAATTCGAATTGTGTTGAAAAGTCCCACATTGGAATAAAATGCTCTCTAACAAAGGTGACTTCGTACCAGGAGGACTCAAACCCGAGACCCGAGACCTTTTGGGACTTGATAATTGTATTAGGGTTCTATTAAATTCAGATTTGGGACCACACTATATTTGGATTCGCATTGTAGGACTGCATATGTGCCTGATAAAATTCAGATTTGCGTGGCGCAGGATTTATTTTTAGGGATAGAGCTTTCAACGCAATTTTCTCCATTGAATTAGAACAAAAGGTTAGTAGATAATAGAGTGTTGTTTTGCGTTTTCATGTGGTTTTCTCTATTCTAAACTCTAGTTTAATCAAGTGCCAATGGTAGGACAACTAGATGTTCAAAATATCTGGCGTTCATGTGTAAGGTTCGAGGATGGGTTACACTCAAGAAATTATAATGTAGATGTAAGATGCAAAGTATAACTAATTGATTTCACAGCTCTAACTCGTTACTCCAATGCACTTCTTCAAAAAAAAATAGATAATTATTTTTTATTAAATGTGAGACTCGTAAATAATAAGATACATTACATATTTTAATAAGTAAAAATACATTAATGCACTATTAATATAAGTACGTTTCTTATACTATCAAAATATATAAGTTAAATCCTTCTCAAATGGAGTAATAATTCTTTAAATCAACTTAAAATAAAAATATATATTATTTTCCTCATCAATCCTAAATTAAAAGGAGAATGTGATTACTTTAATGTCTTATTTTATCGCAATCTAATAAAATTATTATTTTTCTGGACTATATAGTAAACAATTTTTAGTTTTCATTTTCAATGTAAAAATTCAATCTTTTGCATTACTTTTCTTGTACTTACATATTTTATTTCTAATCAAGAAAAAAATAATGACACTAAAAAAGAATGGCATAGCACAAGAAGAGCAATTTTGTTTAAAAAATAACCAAAGAGCAAACTATGCTTACGGACAAACCATAAAAAAATTAAATGGCTATCTTTTTCTTGTGAAATATATAAATTAGCAATGTATTTTTTCCAGCATAAAATTGTCAACTTGTTCTTATTTAGTTGTCCTTTCCTCTCATCAACATATAAAATAAAATTTAAAAAAATAAAATTGTGATTTTTATATGTTAGACTCAAAAGAGGACATAATTGAGAGAAATTTTTAATTTGCAAAAGATGAATAAAGAAATAATAAGTTTTGTTCTTCTTTTGCTCTTTTCATGTTTGGTACATGGAGAAGATCCTTATCTAACTTTCGAGTGGAAAGTTACATATGGAACTATTTCACCTCTAGGTGTACCACAACAAGTCATTTTAATCAATGGTCAATTCCCTGGACCTAAAATTAATTGTACATCAAACAACAACATTGTTGTAAATGTAATCAATCAATTAGATGAACCATTCCTTATAACATGGAAAGGGATTCAACAAAGGAAGAATTCATGGCAAGATGGTACATTGGGGACAAATTGTCCTATCCCTCCTGGTAAAAATTTCACCTATCATTTCCAGGTTAAGGATCAGATCGGTAGCTATTACTATCACCCTACAACCGCGCTACATAGGGCAGTTGGAGGGTATGGTCCTATAACTATATATAGTCGCGCATTGATCCCTGTCCCATTTGATACACCGGCTGATGATTTCACCGTTCTTGTGAGTGATTGGTATACTAATAGTCATAAATCATTGAAAGGTTTGTTAGACACAGGGCGTTCACTAGGAAGGCCAAACGGGATTGTTATAAATGGTAAAAGCGGAAAAGGTGATGGTAAAGATGAGCCTATGTTTACAATGGTTAAAGGAAAGACATATAGGTTTAGGTTTTGTAACGTGGGTATGAAGGATACAATTAATGTTCGAATTCAAGGACATACAATGAAACTTGTTGAGATGGAAGGATCTCACACTGTTCAAAATTTGTATGAGTTGTTGGATATTCATTTGGGACAATGCTTATCTGTCTTGATTACTGCTGATCAAAACCCTAAGGACTATTTCATTGTTGCTACTTCACGTTTTACTAAGGAATCTCGTGTCGCGACCGCCACCATCCGTTATGCCAACGGTAATCTTGAATTACGTGATCATTTCATTTATAAGTTTAAGCTGTTTGAATGAACATTACGAATTTCTTATAAAATCCGTCAGAACACGAATATCCGTGGGAAATCTACATATCTCTAGTAACAACATTTTCAATTCCTTGATTATATTTTGTTTTTAGCTCATTTTGACATTTGAACTTTCTAGGACTTATGTGTACTCTAATATAATAATGGACTATTGTATCATGAGAACCTCACATGTTTTGTTACTTATTTAATTATATTATATTTCAACAGGTAAAGATCCCGCTTCTCCTCTTGAAAAGAAAGAAGCTCCGGAAGGATGGGAATGGTCACTCAACCAATTCAACTCATTCCGTTGGAATTTAACCGCAAGTTCAGCTAGACCTAACCCTCAAGGTAGTTACCACTACGGTCAAATCAACATCACACGAACCATTAGGTTGGTGAGCACCGCCGGTGTTGTGAACGGGAAACACCGTTACGCCATCAACGGTGTCTCGCACACGGATCCCGAGACACCGATTAAGTTGGCTCAATATTATGGTGTTGCGGACAAGGTGTTCAAATATGGACTATGTAAGGATGAGTATATACCACCAAGTGGAAATGAAGTAATAACAATTGCACCTAATGTGGTTAATGTTACATATCGCAATTTTGTTGAAATCATACTTGAAAATCATGAGAAGAGTGTTCAATCTTGGCATTTGGATGGATTCAACTTCTTTGCTGTTGCGTAAGTACCTCGATTCTACTATACTTTTAAAGCTCTTAGCGTTGAATTCATCTTAATTTTTGAAATTATAACTTCAACCGTTAATACTAAGCTACTTAAAACTTTATTGATTTGTCACACCACACACCTAAAATGTTTTGTCGTGTGAAAAATGTTATTTTAGTTATATGACATTTTTCTATTTAAATTGTAAGTATGCATAGGAGATCATAATGCAGATCATCCTCTCTCCTCCCCCACCCCCCAACCCCCCAAAACAACAACTATATCTCAATCTGGATCAAACATGGCTGCTAGGACAAGGCTTGGTATACTTTCTTCCCTTTATCAGCAGGCGGTATATATAGTCGCATTGCAAATATGAATTCTCATCAATTATGTCGAACTTTACGACAATGACCTAAAATATAAAACCGCCTATCTTTTCGACCCTCCTTAAAGTGTGCTAAAAAGTTCTTACATAGTCTCTTTTTTCCATAAAACACAATTATATAACCTATTGAAATTGAAGGGGTTTCAGATATCATTCCAAATCACATATTCAAACCCCATACCTAATTATTTTTTTTATTTTTTTTACTTTCTATATAAATTTCTGACTCCACCACTGATCTGTCATTCAGGATTGCACCGGGGAGATGGAAGCCAGAGATGAGACAAAACTACAACTTACTTGATGCTGTGAGTAGGAGCACAATCCAAGTGTACCCAAATTCATGGGCTGCAATTATGACAACTCTTGACAATGCTGGGCTTTGGAATTTAAGGTCCAATGCACTTGAAAAACAATATTTGGGCCATCAACTCTATTTTAGTGTTAATGCACCAAACACATCTTTGAAAGATGAGTACAACATGCCTGATAATGATATATTGTGTGGAATCATCAAGGGTTTGCCTCATCCAAAACCTTACTCCATATAAGTAGATCGATCAAGCGAGCGATATGTGATATTATGTAACGAGATTTTATATTTTTGTATTCTCTTGAAAAAATCAAAACATCATCTTTTTGTTGTTGTGGTATGAATTGATTAATTACTAGGATTTATTTCCAATTGTACATCTTAATTCCAAGAAAAATCAATGTATTTATCATTGTTTTTCATGTCTCGAATGATTTATTTTCTGAATCATTTTGTAGCGAAATTTCTTTTTTCCTGGTCAAAGTATTTCGCAATTTGAATTTGAATTTCTTTTGTCTCGTGTTTCTTTTTTCAGTACGGTGAAATGAATTAAGTTATTTGTTTCTTTAAATGTTTATAATATATTGACACCACTTCAAAACAATAAATACGTATCAATTTTTGAGATAAGAAGTAAAAATTCAAAACTCCTTACAAGTTGAATAATTATAATAAATAGATCGATTACAGAAATTTTTGTATATGCTACTCAATTTGGCTGAATAATGATTTAAATTCACTCGTTTCTTTTCTTAGAAAACTCTTCATCTCGTGTTGATTTGAGATGAATTTAAATAAAGTAATATGATTAGTAAGAATTTATATAATTGATTCCAAACTCATATAAAACTCCTTATCTTACTCAAAATATATATCAATTGAGACGTGAAAAATACCATTTCGCTGCATTGAAAATATATTTCTTATTATATGCATAATAAGATGATTGTACATATAAGTTTTGTATAATAAGATTATACACAATAAATGATATATTCGACATTGATCAAATCTTAAAAGCGTATTTTGAGAGACATTAGGTGTCTGAAGTTCGAACATATGTCCCTACAATTTCAAACAAAAATATGGGAAATTTGGTCTTCCCAAGTCAAACTTCAAATGTGTAGGTTGAAAGTTTGCTTACTTTCAAATTGTCTAAAGTTAGATTTTGAAAGACAAACTTCAAACATGAACGTCTGAAACTTTATACATCTAACTTGTTTAAAAGCAACTAAATTTACCACAAAAATAAAATAAAATTCTTCGATTATTTGTGCACTTCCCTCAATTTCATGTATACTATATCCATAGCATACCCAATCAGTTATGTTTGATGTGTACTACACTCATAGCTTATCATAGCTTATCGAATCAATTATGTTTGCAGAAAAAGTAACTTTTCCTTTTGTTACAACTATCGTGTCATCACAAAGAGTATAAGTTTAATGCACTAATAGTTCAAAAATTATTTTCACAATCAATTGATTATGTGTTATAACATGTTAAACTATACTAATAATATTTTTAAAAGAAAATAATTGTCAGCATATACAAGCTAAAATCCATTAAAGTTTTCTGGCAGTCTTAACTCCAACAGGTTTTTCTTTGTCTTGTCAATTTTGTCACTCATCTCAGTTCTCATGAATCCAGATTAGTCAGGTTCCAATGCAATATCGGACATTAAAGTGAAAAATTCAAAAGAAAATATTTTATATATAGAGCTAAATGAAAATTGTATACAAATGCTCATGAATTTACCAAAGCTTAAAGAGCCAAGGTATATTAAATTTGTAGTCTAAAAAGAATGAAGGGAACAAATACAAAACTGAATTATTCATGTTACATGACCATAAAAAACAACAATAAATCATAAAATTTCTACTCAAATCCAAAGAAGAAACTTCATTGTGTGTGAACTAATTCCAGATCATATCCTTGAAGATGGCAAACAAATCTCCATTGATGTAATCGTTATCGACAAGGCTGACCAAGAAGTAACTGTTTTGAACCTGTAAAACGAAATGAAAATACCGTCTTATTAGTAGTTTACGAGCAAAAAGCAGGTGTAATTTCACGGATGGTCATCGTAGAACTAGCTTTTGTAAAGGGAAAATAACTCAACTATGTGCTATATATTACAGAAAATTAACAAAGTCCCGATTTATAGGGCATAGTTAGAGTATTTTTCCTCTATATATATCACTATATATGCATAGTCGAGTTATTTCTCCGTGATTAGTTTTATCACTTTGATGCAATAAACTGAAACGTGGATGACCATCTGAGAAATTAACTCAGCAAATGTACAGCACATGTTAGGTTGAATGGCAAAGGGACAAATTACTTTATCAAGATAGAGGAAGGTGTGTGAATGTACCTGTTCGAGCAATGTTCTAGATGGATCATTCTCGGGGTATAATTGAGCCCAACCTCTTGACCAGATTTCAAATGCCTCGTCTTTCCATACCATGAAGCTGGCAGGATCAACAACGGTTGGTTGTACAATCTCCTTAGCTGGGAAGACGCCCCATGTCACTGCATTAACGTCGACTTGGTTGACGTTGGACATCCAGTTTCCTTTCTTGTTCACAGCCATGTAGGTAAGGAAGGGGAAAGCCGTGCATTTTTCGATAACAGCATTTAACTTCTCACGCGAGCAAAAGAACTCTAAGTATGCCTTTTGATAAACAAATCCACCAGGACCACCCCATCCTGCAAAAGAAGGCAAAATAAGTTATTTGAAATTAAACGAAAGCATAATACATAAATTGACGCTCTAACTTGGCATTAGCTGACAAGTAAGCACTCCAACTTTGAGAGTGTTCATCTAGACACCTCAACTTGGTCTCAACCGGCAACTAAACACTCAAACTCGTCCCTACTGTATCTCGTGGACACACCCGATGCTGATGTGACACATAATTTTTGGAGGTGTCTAGATGATCATTTTGTAAGTTGGAGTGTTTACTTGCTAGTTGAGATCAAGTTTGAGCGTTTGTTTATGTATTATGCCTTAAAAGAAACAAATTAATCGTCTTTGTGTACAGATGAGAAGTTTAAGCATCAAACTTACCAACTAAAGGAGCATCGGATTTTGCACCATTAACTGCTGGTTGGCTGTTAATAGTCAGGAAACCTTTCGAGTTTATATTACCCAAGTGATCATCAATGATCTTTGTCTCTGCCTGAAGCCCATCTAACTCAGACCAAGGACAACTTCTCAGCTTCCCGAGACAGTAGTTCATAAATCTCTGATGATGTGAAAATTCAGTTAGGACTTGGAAATGAGTCGGGTTTCGACAATAAGTGAAGTGTAACTCAAAACAATACCTCATAGATGTCTTCCACACTATTGAGAGCAATAGCCCATTCCTCTTGAAGTTTCTTATCACGTGAGCGTGCCCGCATGAACTGTGAGAGTGACAAAGGCAGCTATATCAGAGATAACGAAGGTAACTAGAACATTGTAGCTAGACCGATCAGTCCGAGAAACAGACAGTTCATGGGACTTCACTCAAATGGTTATATTACTTTGACCTTGTTTGCCTATTTAACCTTCAACCAAGGTCGAGCTCCACAAGTAAAGCAGGATGAACAAAATCCTTTCTCGTCTACACCTAAACGAATCTTTATCCTTATTATAGCAATATGATTCAAAATGAAAAAGAAAAAAAAGAGAAGAGGGGCTTAACAATGCTCTAGGAGTGGATGGTTTCCTATACTATACCTTATAAATTCTGCACTTTTAGTGAAATTATTCAACTAGTTAAGACCCTTAAACACAGAAAAGTATGATCTCAATCATCGGTAATCACCTGATAATCACTAAGTGCTCCATATGACGGATTTTTAGCATTGCCCCATCGGCCATGTGGAAACTCATCCCAACCAATGGTTCTTGAGATGTAGCTCTTCGGACGGTTGGCCCTACCATCATTGCAAATGGAAGATCAGCTTCTAATTACAATAAGGAGAATTATTTTGACACTGATTTGTATCTCTACATACCAGAATATAGGACGGACATCTTCTTTGATACGGAAAACATTTGTAGGACGTCTCCAAGGTAGTGGCCTTGAAATTTTAGACTCTTCAATCAATCCAAGATTCTGCATTTTCCAGACAAACTCACATTGTAAGCAAAATTCATTCTATTTCTGAAATCATATCACTATTTCAACATATTTTAAAGCAGAAATTACTAGGTAAAAAGATTAACCATCAAAATGGCCAATGCTGATTTCTCCATGTTTAATGTATAAAGATGCAATGTCTTAATGCCACTGGCCATAATCTTCTTGCACATTTCAGTTCCAAGGTGAATTCCATATGCTTTGACAGCCTCTTCGTTATCCTTAATAGGTTCCAAGGCAGCTGTAATCTCTGCCGGGATCTATAATGTCATTAACAAAGGGGGAAAAATGAGTATCTGGAGTGTAGGAGCCAGGAGCAGCTAAACATCCAAGTCAATCAACATGTTGCATTCAAAGTTATCTTTTTTACTTAACATAAAATACAATAACGGCTCACAAAAGCGTCACCAAGTATATAAAGAATAAAATGGATGCCTTCTGGGTCGAGCTCGTCGCACCGGGCTTGCCTAGTGTGGGTTACCTCTCCTATGTGGTTTGCGAGCTATTGCATAGGAGCAGGGTTTTTACCCTGTGCGCACCCAAAGGGTAGCGGCAACGGGTTTTTCTTGTCATAAAAAAAGAAGAAGAATAAAATGGATACCAACTAAACTTATGAATTTGGTTGACCTAAGAAACAACAAGAAGAAAAACACTGGATCAATAACATTTGGTCAAAGTAAATTGAGCTTCCAGTTAGCATGTCTATGCAACACTTGGATAAATCATCTTCACCACCATGCAGTGGTACAAATTAAGTCGTTCATGCTTTGAGGTGGAAATGTGGAACAAATGCGGTTGCAAACAAGAACTGTGCCAAGTTGTAAAGGGTGGTTAAGAAGGTTGACTGACGAGGCTTAAGTGAAGTAACAGATAGACATTCCAATAATGCAGAATACTGTGGTTAATTGAGGAAGACGAGCAAAGTGAGTCTTATTCAAGGAATTCATTCAACAAAAACAAACAAATAGTCAGGATTATTAGATGAGAATAGCTTGAAGATCTCTTTTTTTTCTGGTTCATCGGGACCCAGATACCAGCCCACAAAACTTCTTAAACATTAAAGGCTTCATAACATTACGCAAGATTAAGCACCAACAGGATAGTGCCTAAAAAATATTTTGTAAAATGACATTTCCAAGTGTTGGAGCTGTCATGCATCACAATATGAGAAGGCAACGTTTGAGCTGACATGCAGACACTTAATTTGAGACTGAGAATGGATTATACTCTTAAAAAAAAGGGAATACCCTAGTTTTGCAAAATCCAGTCATGCGCAAGAAGCCCTTATAATTGTTGATGGGCATGATTCCTGGAACAATGGGACAAGTTATCCCAATTTGACGGCAATCACTGACGAACTTGAGGAAATTATCAGTATCATAGAAGAGTTGAGTTACAATGAGATCAGCTCCAGCATCAACCTGAAGAATACAAGTTCCCACAAGTGTCAGAAACTTACGAACAAAACAAGAACACTTCACTTTTCTTCTTCATGGCAGATTAATGTAAAATATATTATATTCACCCAAAGATGAAACATAATGCTGGGAATAACTACCTTTTGTTTGAGATAGGCAAGTTCGTTTTCGTATGTCTCTAGTGTAGCTAGTCCAGTTGCAGGTATAACATCAGGATGCGCCTCTGAAAAGCAATAACATAGTCAATATCAGCATCGGAACAGAAGAAGAACCTCATATTCTCAAGGTTAGTGTAGAAGAAGATCATATTGCAGAAACAAAAAAGGCAACCAAAACTGGACAAATTTTACTTTATACTTCCTCAGTTTCATTCTATGTGCTAGTATTGACCAGACACGGGGTTTAAAATATGAATTGTATCTTATTCTTCCTCTATTTCAATTTGTTTGTCTTACTTTCCTTTTTAGTAATTTGTTTCAAAAAGAATGCTACTTTCTATATTTAGTAATTCTCTACCCCCAACATTCTACATGGCATATTTAAGACCACAAGATTCAAAGGATATTTCGGTATATTACACATATCTTTAGTTTCAGACAAACAAATTGAAACGGATAGAGTATATCTTATATTAGCAATAGTGAAAGAAAATACTAAGATAATTGTTCGAAAGTTAGTTTGATAGAGGAAACATCAAATCTTAAATTTTGGATAGTTAAATAATTGAAGTTCAAATCTTGAATAGATTAACGAATTTGGATTCTTGTAAGTTGTTAAAGTAGTATAGAAGTATGATAGTATGAACCATTTTGGGACGTCCTGAAACGGAAAGAGTATCAAAGGAAATGAAACAAATGAAGTAATGAAATACACCAAAAAAATCCCAAGAAGATTGGTAACTAACCTGGGTAACCCGCAACAGTAATCCCAAAATAATCCCCATACTTGGCCCGCATGTGCTTTACCTGCAAAGGCAATCAAATTATAACGCAAATGTTATAGCAGTAGTAGAAGAATTACTGTATGAGATATCAATCAGATCTCAGATCAAAGACTATAAATAATGAACCTAAGTCGCATTCAAGAATTAAATTCAATGAGTTCGGAGAGGACGTGGCCATCATATATATAAAGTTCAATTTCTTTTTCCATATGTATACATCTTTCAAGATAAAAGCAATGTGTTCAGTTGGAACTGCTATGAACATTTGCAGATGCAGCATATTATCAACAATGGGTCTAGCTGAACGCCTGAACTCGACATTCTTTTTTCTTTTACAACCGTGGTGTCTGGTCCAAGCTTGCACGCAACTAATTCCACGGATGCTGCCACCTCCCACCAACAACAAGTACCAAGGCTAGGACAGATGTGAAGAAATTAAATAGTGTTTTTTTGTCTCTGCTGGAATTTGAACCTAAGATTGCACCTCGACATTTTCAACACAGAAATATATATATATATATGTACAAAGTACTTGAAAATTCAACAAAGATCGAATTTTGAACCCAACATTTCAAAATGTGTAATGCATTCAGCAATCAAACATGTTGCACCTGAGACCCCATGGTTCCCACCTCGGCTTTTTCAACACGGAACTATAGATATACATGTACAAACTACCTCAAAATTCAACAAAGATCAAATTTTGAACCCAATATTTCAAAATGGTGTAATGCATTCAGCAATCGAAACACGTTGAACCTAAGACCTCATGGTTCCTACCTCGACATTTTCAACACAGAAACAGACATATACATGTACAAACTACTTCAAAATTCAACAAAGATCAAATTTTGAACCCAACATTTCAAAATATGTAATGCATTCATCAATCAAACCATCCTAAACACATAAAAATCAAATCTTGGAATCAAAATTAGTAATTTTTACCAGATCTAAAGCACAAGCAAAACCACCTTCAACTTGAACAAACTTATCTTGTCCATGAGGAGGATCTCCACGAAGAGCAAGAACATTTTGAATCCCATTAGACTTAATAGTTTCAAGAGCATGATCAATTTTCTCAACAGGCATATTTGTACAAGTCAAATGCATCATTGTCTCAACACACACCATATTCTGCATCCTATTTGAAATTTCAAGAGTCAGATCTGCTGTTGAACCACCAGCACCCCATGTAATATCACAAAAAGATGGGTTATGTGACACCATTCTTTCCATTCTTTCAAACAAATTATCAACCCCATCTTCAGTTTTTGGTGGAAAAAACTCAAAAGAGAAAATTACTCTGTCATCTTTCACAGATTCTTGAATTTTCTCAATAACCTTCATTTTTTTAACAATGTAGGATCAAATTGGGGGTGTTTGGGAAAAAGGGTTAGTGAAGAATCTTGAAAATAGTTGGAGGAGAGGTAAAAATAGGTGGAAGATTGAAGGAGTTTGTGGCCTTGCCATGTAGTCTCTCAACAACCTTCTTCTGCTTCTTCTTCTTTTTTTGTAGGGTCACAAAGTTTTGTGATTTTTTTTTTTTTTTTTATAATTATTTGATATTCGAAATTTATTTAGATTTTATCAATGTATAAAGGATAATGTTTTTATTAGGAGTTAGATTTTATTACTTGTGCTTGAAATTATAATTTTTTTTAATCAAGGATGGTGGAATTAATCTTATTCCTTGGCCAAATAGTGTTTTTGTTCGATTACGAGTGCGCGTAATCTGTAGGTCAACTTAATATAGGAGTGTGTTTTAATAAAATGAAAGTGATAGTTTGGATATGTGAGAATAATAGATAGTTGAAATGATGTTTAGCTCAATTTATATTTATGGTATTTGGATTTTTTCAAAATGTCGTAGAAGTGTAGCAGATTCTCCAAATGTAATGTATTTTTGGAGAATTTGACACACATGTATGACATATTTTTCAAAAATCCCGAGCAACATAGGTTTATCCACAATCAGCGCGGCTATTTTTCTAATTATATGTCACCTTCAACCAGTATAGGTACTGAATGACTCTGGTACAAAAACTTAGGCGGGTAAAAAGAAATAAACACACTTCTCTATAAACTAACTATGATTCATGGGCTATCTAAACATGTTGTCGCACTCGTGTTGAATAAAAAAATATACTATTTTTAAAGAATCTTACATGCACCCAATGTCATTATTGAAGGGTCTGAGTAGTGTTTTACGTTCTTTCACTCTTAAACTTGTAGTAATTGTTGTGGATGACACCTCTAATTTTAAAATCAAAGTATTTCTATTTTCTTAAATAACTGTGATATTTTAATAGTTTCACAAAATATATATTATTGATGTAATGTGCAAGCCAGTTTGAGCGCAATTAGATAATTGACTACCAGTTAATGTCATTTTCCCACACAATGACACAAGGCGAGCTCATTATCCACTGAGCCTTGAATCATATCACACTGACCCTCGAGAATTTCTGAATTATCAACAAATAATATTCCTTAATAAATTGAGAAAGGTTGAATTGGACCTTTTTCTTAATGCAGTCTATTTTATTGGTTATAATTGATACCCCACAAGTCCTAGTTGTGTATAAAGAGAAAGGTGGCCAACTAAATCTGAATCTCTTATCTTGATCATGTGGGTTGTGGTTGGTGGCATGTGCTGCTAGGGGATCGAGCTCTGTGAATAGAAAAAAAATTCATAAAATATATCTTTTTCATAAATTTTACGTGATTTAAAATTACATTAATCGAAATTTTAACTTGTCCATCTAACTTTAATGGTTGTAGTGACACTTGAGCTTGACTTATTCAATATCTTATTTCTTCTCTTGTAATTATGACCTCAAAAATATCAACTTGTCATAGAAAACAAAACAATATATAAATAATTTCAAAAAGTGCTGATTGTGACCCCTCAATTCTTTTTTCTTAGACATGATAATTTCTAATGAAAATAAACATAATTTACTTAATTTGAAAGGTCAAAAACAATTGGATAATGTAAGAGGGCACAACATATTAATAATTGTCTATATAAACTTTGAAAAATCCACAATAATCCCAAAAAAAATGAACTTTTTGTAGTTGAATTACTAGAAGAATATTATCCAAAAATCCCCATATGACAACTTAAACCTTTTTCTTGATTTACAGTTTGAAACCTTTTTTCAGTTACCATTCATATAGTTCACTTCAACTTTCTTGGGGTTAATGCAAAATGCAAAATTTCAACTTTCATGATGTTTAGTAAAAGTCTTTTCTCTGTGACGATTTACATATTCGACTCCAACTTTTTTGGGATTGATGCTATACCAACTTTCTTGATTATTAGTTGAAGTCTTTTTTCTGTGACGATTCACATAGCTGACTCCAACTTTCTTGGAATTAAGGCTTAACTCTAACTTTCTTGGAGTCGAGTCATAATTTCAACTTTCTTGAGATTGAGGCGTAATTGTTATAGATAGTTTTATGTGAATCTTGTGAAATTAAAGAGTAGAAAAAAAAAGTGGATATGATTTTGCAAGAAGATGATGGTAATTTGGTGCCACCTACAAATTTCTCAGAAGTGGAAGATAACTGCATTTATAGATCTGGTTTCCCTCAGTCCTCCAATTTCCCATTTTTGCAATCACTCAATTTGAGCTCTATCATGTTGGTCTCTCTCTCTCTCTTTTTTATTGATAGTGAAGTCGTAGTATTTCTTCTGTAGTTTCTTGTCCTTCGATTTCTGTTACTATCTGTTGTTTCTGGTAGGAATTTCAATTATCGCACTATTTTATTGTAGTTATTGTTCTTTTTTTCAGAATGATTTGTCACGTTTTCTATAGTATTTTGTCATGATTACTTCACTTCTGTTATTTCTTTTTCGACCTGCTTTGATATGCTTTTACTTGAGCTGAGTGTCTTTTGGAAATGAACTATCTACCTCCCAAGGTAGGGATAAGGTTTGCGTACACACTACCCTCTCCATACCTCAGTCGTGGAATTAAATTGACCTATAACAGTAGCAAACTCTGTGTATCACGTCCGAGGGGTGACCTAGTGGTCAATAAAGTTAGTTGAGAAAATCGTGAGGTCTCGGATTTTAATTCCAAGCAGAGGCAAAAATATTAGGTTATTTTCTTTCCATCTATCCGAGTCTTGGTTGATAGAGTTAACTGTGTTAAATTTCACTAGTAGCGTAAGTGCATATAAGTTCAATTTCTCATTCTTCTTTTCAAGATTTTATGAATTTGTTCTAATCATTCTTCCCTAGACACTGGTAACGCGGAATGTTTTGTGCATCAAACTGCCTTTTTTTTGTTATTATTATTGTGAGGATTGATATTTTGCTTTGTTGTTTACAGATGTTTGTGTCCAGAGCCTTATCCTGAAGAGAATTTGGAGTTTCTTCAATTTAACAAAGTAAAGCTTTTCCAATTTGGAATGGATGGCACCAAGGTAGTTCATTTATATTTCTTCTATAATTTATTCCTTTTATCGGTACAGGAGGAGGGTTGCGGTAGGTCAACGTTTATAGTTAAAAACTAATCTAATTAATAAGTATCCTAAAAAGATATGAATTCATATAACCGACTCCAACTATCTGAGGATTGAGTAGTAGTTGATTTATAGATATTGTGTGTATGTGTTTCGTTGATGCGACTTTTGGTTTTTATAATGAGTTTAAGTTCTATGCATTGATGAGTGTGTCAAAAGTATGGGAAAAATGATAATTGATCTTTTATCACAGAGTAAAATTCACTGATAACGTAAAAAGATCTTTACGGTGTCACTGTATATAACTTAAATCCTCATGTAATATGATCAAATGGAAGAAATGTTGGTTAATTTTCATCTTAATAAATATACAGATTCATGAAAGTTGAAGTTTTTTCTGTTTAGGATCCATCGACTATGTCGAGGAGTGCTATAACAGAGGCTTTGAAAGTGTTAACGGGTATACAATCTCGAGCATTCTCTCTCCCTATCATGTTTTTAGTCTCGTAATTCAAGTCTATGTTGCTCGGACTCTCCAGAAAATGGTGTCAGGTATGTGTCGGATCCCTCCAAAAGTAGTGCTTTTTGAGGATCTGACATGGGTGAGGTAACATGTTTTGAGAGTCCGAACAACAGAGCTAGGTTCTTATATATGCATGTTAACTTTCTTTCGGTATTTGTCTCCAGATGTTAGAAACCATCCAGTTCTTATCCACTGCAAGCGCGGAAAGGTACATTGATTTCGTTATTTTTAGTTCAAGCACCTCTTAGATGTGCACTTTTCTACAATAACTAACCTACTATAACCGATTAAATTACACCGATTGTGTAAATATATGTTACATTGTTGGTGTATATAAGTAAAATATGCTTCTTGATGTTAGAGTTGGACGTTTAAGCTTGAATCTTATCCGATTTGTTTTCTTAACTCCTGTTTGATCTTGGCATTGCTGCTTCGATTCTCGTTTCTCGTGCTGATTGTAATAACGCATACTATATTTGCTCCTGCAGCATCGAACAGGTCGCATCGTTGGTTGTCTAAGGAAATGGCAGAGTTGGTGTTTGTCTTCTGTGATGGACGAGTACAAGCATTTTGCTGGAGCGAAATGGAGGGAAACAGATGTGAGATTTCTCGAGACTTATGATGTTTCGTGCGTAAGGCATTGCCTCGAGAGCATTATCTACACGTATTATGGTTCAACGAAACGATGCTTGCTATGTATAGAAGAAATTCTGCAGAAACCTCTGATGACTTCTGTTCTATAGAGGCACTATATCAATCCTTATTGTATTTTGAAGGAATCGGATATTCTTTTGTTCGTTCTGCTGTAAAATCCGTTCTTTGTGTCATCTAAGTGAAAAGTTCTGTTAGGTTCTTAGTAACAGTCCGGGACCTTTCCTCTTTTACTTCACCAATTGTTCCTAATGGAAGGATATTAATTCAGAGATAACGTTGATTGTTCGGGTCTGGTTGCTGCTTCTTTTAGAATGGTGTTGTCTGATCCAGCTTTTATGTACCTCGACTATTTTACTGGGCATATACTTCCACCCACCTGCACGTTTATCGGGTAACTTTACCACTCATTATGCATAGCATTGAATAGAGTGGGTATTCACCTTGGAGTCCAAATTGGACCGAACCATTTGTCAGCTAAGGTTCCCTTTTAGGTAGATGAAAAGAAATCACCTAGTGTCTCTTCTACCGGGATTCAGGTCTTGTTTCCCGATATTACTACTCCAACTTTTTGATCGCTAGGCCACTCCCTCGAGAGCTCAGGTTTGGTATTAAATAGTTTGAAGATAAATGAGAGATATTTTGGAGATTTTCTGCATTTTTCGAGTTGTCACAGAGGCAACAGTTTCAGAAATGTCAACAGAGAATATTGATGGAAAATCGGGTAATTCCCCTCATATTCATTGTTGGCTAATGAATCGTTTACATCTGCTTGCTTAACGCTATACAATTGATGTTTATGTTAGTAACGATGCCAACAAATAGGCCAAAATACTTGGCCTGTTATGCAAGTTGCAAGTTCTTGAAATGCACAGTTATCGCCTTTCATTGAAGTGATGCTCCATATAGCTTGTTTGCTCACTGACATGTTGGTTCCAATGTGTCGTAGCCTCGATTGGTTCCACCTTGATCAAAGCGGATAAATACATATATATTTCTAAACCTTGAACTGTGTGTGTATTATTTAAGTCGAAAGCAGTGACTGCAAAGAATCTATACTGAATGATGTATCAGAAGACAGCTAGTGGAAGAGCTAAGTCCAGTACTGAATCTCGTCTTTGGCTTTAAGGAGTCTCGAATTATTGTTGTCAGCGTTAATATGTTGTGTATTCCCATCTGCTAAAAAAGAATTGGATGCACCATTTGGCAGTAAGAAATTGTTATTCAAATGAAAGTGAGACTCGTTCTGCCTTGCAGGAAAGCTCATTCGCGATGGCAATGGCAATGGTAATGGTAATGGGAAGTCTGGGAGTTGTAAAGAAGTAGCTCCGAAACTCAAGTCCCCGAGGTAACTTGCACCAAAACTTGGCCTTAAATATTCGCTTCCCATGAAATGCTTTCTTTCGAATGGAATTGGTAGATCTTGAAATTGCACTCTGATATTTGAATCTTTGAGACTTTTTCGAGAGGTTGTTGTGCAAGGCTGTTGCCCGTTGTTCAACATAGATGCTGAACGAACGTTTCCTGAAACACCATTCGTCTTGTTTGTTGATGGCACTTCATGGTTATGTTTCCCTTCATATGTTGTGATTACTGATTTAAAGTCATCTGCTGCCCTTTCGACGTGTTTCCTCACTATGCATCCAGCACTCGTACATTTGTAGTAGCTCCTACACATGAAACAATTCTTTAAACATACCAACTGAGTTAAAGAGTTGTGTTTCTCGGACTCTTTCAAAAAAACATAAACTTTTCAACATACAACTATGCATTTTATACCTGGGGTTCGGGTTTCCTTTGACAACTTTCTGACCATATTTTCTCCAGCGATAGCCATCTTCAAGAATATCAATTTCACTCGCCACCTGTAGGACTACTTTTGGTTCTCTCACTGTTCTTGACAGAAAACTTGGTTCAGCTAAATAACCGTCCTTCTTCCTGAGGTCAATTCCACAACTTAAATAAGTTAAATAGATCACCATTCGCGTTAACATACAAACACAATGAGTATTGGATCCTCTACAAGTACTAGTGCATTTTTTGAGTATCTGAGGCAACATTATTGGACAGTCCGAGCAACTTACCACACTTTTTACCTGTAGACAGATGGTCAGACTGAATGGACTATTCAGACTTTGGAGGATACTGCTAGAGCTCGTCCCAAAAAATAGATCAAACAAAAGAAAAAGAAGGGTGGGGAGGAAATGCATACCTTCTTTTCGTCTCTAATTCATACTCATTGATACCATCGCCAAGAAAATTACCTTCTTGAGTGGCAAAATCTTCACCTTCACCGTCAAATATAGCAAGTTTAGAAGAAATCTCATGAGATTCAAACACATTGATATTGTTCGACAACATTGGATCGGAGGCATCAGACAGGACAGGTGCAGAGGGTATTCTTTCTAGTCCTGCAACATCTCTATTGTACTCAAATTGTTGATCATTTCTCCATAATGATGATCCATTTTCTTGGGCAACAACATATATATCATCCGTAGTTTTTCGTCGAAGATGTTGAGTTTTTGGATGATTATGAGCACCATTGTAGACAATTTCTATAACTTGTCCATTTGGTGCACACTCAACTTTTTTCCTCACAAGACAATTTTGTTGAGTACATTTATAGTAACTTCTTGGAAAATTACTCCCTTTAACTTGCTTTTGTCCATATTTTCTCCATGTGTATCCATCATCTGATGAATTGTTAGCACTAATGCTACTACTAAATATGCCTCTCTGCTCAAATTGTTGGTTTTGTTTCTTGCTAAATTCTTCTTCTTGCTGAGGGATTTCATTGTTTCTTGAGTCAATACAATTCAAAATTTGTCCAACATTCTCAGTTGGTGTCTGCATTTCAGGGGAAACACATAACTTCCAAAATTTCATGTTGTATAATAATATTATATCAGACAAGTATTGAAAACATCTCGCAAATTATTAGTTTCATTCCTCTACTTGACTAACGAAACTTAGATACACCCCCGATCTGCCACATGACATAGTAATTGGTTTCAAATTCTTGTACGAGCATGGGACTCTTAATAAAAAGCTGAGGGAAGTGTTGAAAACACCCCTAAACTTCGCGAGAATTTAGGGGAGTGTATTTCACTCATGTTGCAAGATCGGGGTGTGTGTAAGTTCAGTTAGTCAAGTAAAGGGTGTTTTCTAAGGCTGTCAATACTTCTCTTGTATTATATCAATGAGACACTAAACACCGATAAAGTTATCTTCATATGACCTATAAACAAAAGTTACAAACCAAACCAAAATTTCATGTTGTACAAGTTACATTATATCAATGAGACACTAGACCACATATAAAGTTGTTTCTCTGTAACCTATACAAAAGTAACATACCAACCAAATCATGTTGTACATGTTACATTATATCAATGAGACACTAAACCAGTAACCTATAAATCACAAGTTTGAACCGTGGAAACAACAATCAATACATGCATTATGGTAGATGGTCTACATTACATCCTTTGAGATGCAGCCCTTCCCTAGACCCTACGTGAATGCATAATGTTTTGTTCATCGAGCTACCTTTTTAGACACTAAACCACTGACACAATTATGGTAAATACTACTCAATCCTTAATCATAGGTTTCAAATTCAAGCCTAATAATCTCATTGCCTAATAATTTCTATCTATCACAACTATGTAAAAAATATTTACACATCATTTATTAGATAATTAAATATAAAAAAAATTTGAGTAATAATTTCCACTTTTGACTTGCACAAACATCATCTTTCCATATACTTTCAAATAAATAAACACACAAACAACAAAAACAAAAATCATGCAAAATATTCAAAAATTCCATAAAATTAAATCTAAAAAAATTTAAAAATTTATACCAGTGAACTTGGTTGCATGAACGGAGAATCAAGCAATGCCGCCGGACTAATGCCGGGAGGTATTGTCAGAAAATCCATCCGGCAAGGTGGCGATGATGACGTGGCCGGTAAACAAAAATATCACTAGAAACTCGTAAATAAATGTTCACCAGCAATAACAATAACATCGCTTCAATCCCAAATAAATGAAGAGAAATTTGTTCATATTGTCTGTCTCAAATACATTAAAAAAAATAAAAAATTATAATAAGTTGATAGCCAACGTAAAACTACTAAATCTAGAAATACTTTGAATAATTAATGTAAAATATGCAAAATGATACCTGAAGTGTCACTACGTCAACTTGTTTGCCTCGAAAAAATCACATTTGGTTGCCTAGCATTCAACAAATGCTAGGCTTATTATTACTAATAATTAAGAGGAATTTTGACTAAACATTTATTTAGATTAACTTAAAATTTTCACAAATTCTTGTTGAGTGAAGTGAAAAGTGGATTATTTTTTTGTTTATCGTAAGGGAAAAAAGCTACTATAAGTAGTGAGATTTTTAAGTATTTAGTTACCACAAAAATAGGTTAATTATTTGGTTATCCTGAAAATGTGAGAAAAGAGGTTTTTAGAAGTTGAGAAATATAGGGATTTAGTTGTCTATAATTACTATTACTTTATCTTAAATTAATAATAATGATAATTAGAGGATAATTTAAGTTATATATATTTTTTCATTATTAGTGATTTTTAACCTTTGATAACATACATGCCATCAATTATTATTTTTATCAGGTTAATTACCACACTTCGTATTTATAAACAATTTTATTATGTATGTATCTAATATATCATGAATGCATATATTACTCTAAAAAGATCACTAATATATTGTGTTTACACTAAACTATATAAGTTTATCATGGTTAATAAATATTTAAGTAAGTAAGATTATATTATTAGGATGCACGAGATAATAGATAAATTGCCATTTTTAGCATGTTATTGATCTCCTAATATGTACTTATAGAGATTTACTTATAATTTAGGAAACTGTCTAATTAGACAAACATTCCTACTATATTTATTAATTTTCTCTATAGTTTGAAATGATTACATATTGTCTCACTAATTAATAATTTCATACCAGATTTCAAGTTAGGTATATTTAGATACATGTATTTTTGCTATCAGATACATTAAAATAGGGAGAGAGGCAAGCGAGAGAGGCGAGAGAGATAGGAGGAAGGCGGGTGAGATCATGTATCTAGGATACTAGATACATGTATTTGGGATACCAGACACATAAAGAGAAGCGAGCGAGAGAGAAGAGTAGCGAACAAGAGAGTAAGACTTGGATACAGTGCATCACTATATCTAAAACAAATTACACATAATTTTGACCTCATGTATTTGACATACGTATATTTGAACGCGTCAAGAGACATGTATATGAAGTTCAAAATCTGATAAAATTTGTAATATTACAAACTAGCGTGAAACTAAGTAATTATCTCTTATAATAATAGAATTTTTGTAAGTTACATTATAATTTATTCAAGAAATTATTGACTGTGTACCAGAAATAATTGATTATGTACATAATTAATAATACATTGTCTATACCTAGAAAATAACATATACATTATGGATAATAAATTTACCCACATTTAATATTTACACTAAACTTTATCATGGTTTGAGCTAAGAATATATATAACAAGCCAATCACCATATTTTACCATGTTAATTACTATGTGATACATATTTATTGAGATTATCTATAGCTATCTTTCTTATAAATAATTTGATTGTGTACGTTATATTTATTAAACAACAACCAATGTATAGAACTTGTGGTATATATTACCTAAAAACTCGCAAGCACAAAGTGACTCAATAGAATAAGTGACTTAAATCAAAATTTAGAAAAAGAAATTACTTCTAGTTAATAACTTTTTACTTTCTTTTTATACTCGTAACTTTTTAAAATATAATGTAGTTAATTATAATTTGATAAAAAAAAGTTCAAGATAGTATAAAATTTTCTTGTACATTTCGTAAGACATAAATAAGCATATATATATTATTGTACGTTGTAAAACATAACAAATGTTTATATCATATTATATAAATTCTTATTGATTATAATTTTGAAAACATAACAAATTTATCAAAATTATTCTAGAAGTACTTAAAAATAGAATTAAGATTTCACCTAGTATAACAAATAGAATATCATTTTTTATTTATATAATATTTTGTATTATTTTTAATTATAAAAATAAGTCTAAATCATCAATTTTGTAGTGGTTGTTATCTTTAGAAGACATTCAAAGTTTAATACAATATTTTTTTATAAATTAAATAATTTCATAATCTAATTAATATAAGCTTGAAATGTCTAAGAAGTCATATGAAAGAATTGAAGATGATCTTACTAAATCAATATTAAAATATGATTTATTCAAATTGAAGTGAATTAAAAAAAAAAAAAAAGTAGAAAGTAACTACAAATTTAATCATCTATTACATTTAATTAAATTTACATCAACCGCATTTTTAGAAAATAATAAAATTTTGAAAATATGTGCATAATATTAGTAATAGATTACCAACAAACTATTAAGAAAATTTCAATAAGGGCATCATTATTTTCGGGGGCCTAAAGAAATATGAAATGCATTTATTTATTTGATGTAAATGAAGAATTGGATAAAAAAAAATTAAGACAAATATACTTTCTACTTGGAAAAACACAAAAAGTGTTTTAGGGAATATTATCAAAATATTTGTGTGCCGAATGTACATAATTTCGATAAATTTACGTGAATCAAGCAATATAGTTAATTATAGTTAGCATATTATGTTATTCTTGTAACGTCAAAATCAAAACTAATCACCAGTTTACTATTTTTGCGTTACAAGGGTTAACTAATTAACTAACCTAAGAATTTATGGTTCTTCTACAATGTTTTCTAATAAAATAAATAGATTTTTTATTTATTTTTATCGGGTACATAAGCAAAAATTTATTATCCAAAAAGTATTATTGTATAATGTAAGCAAATACTATATAAGTAGAGGTAGGGCGACAGTAGGGAGTGTGGGGTGGTGAAAATGAGGTACATATGTTGCCATGTTGGAGGGTCGAAAGGATATAGACAATATAAAATGTCACTTGTGGAATTTATTTTTCTAATTTCATTAAAAAATGAAGAAGTCATGACAAAAATTAAAGAAAGCACAACAAATTATGCTGGAAAAAAATGGATAGTAACTACGATAAAATGATAAGGTAATCGAAGTATGAGAAAAAAAACAACCGAGAGTAACAGAAATTAAAAGAGAATAGTCTACGAGAGTACATACTACTACTGATATGAAAGTAGAAACTAGGCAAACACACAACTATCTACTAACCTTCTATCATAATTTGTACTCTCTGTAACCTCTTGTCTAAGGTCATACCATCGGCAAGCTGAAGTTGTATCATGTCTTGTATAATCACATCTCCTCAATACTTGTTTGGATTACCTCTACCTCTCCTAAAACTCACCAAAGTTAACCTCACACCTCCGCACTAAAACATTCGCACGTATCCTCTCCACATGTCTAAACCACCTTAGCTATTCACCTCCCTATCTTGTCTTCTACCAAGGTCACTGCCATCTTGTTCTGGATATTATCATTTCTTTTTTCTAGTGTGTTTCGAATCTATTGTACATTATGAGATGAAGTATAATGATATGAATCAAAGCTTATAAAAAATCATATATAGGAAATATATATACAAAATTTCATGGAGTAAATTATTTCCATCTAAAACTATCATTGTTGTAAGTTTGAAGAAGTGAGTCTTGAATTTCGAATATAAAAAATGAATTTATCAAGGGAAAAGTTCGAAAACATTTGGATATATGAAGATTAGTAGTTGAAACTTCAAAAAAACTACCCTCAGTTTTGAACATATATGTCGAAAACTATAGACATACATATTCAAGTCTTGATTTTGGCAAACCTAACTTCAGATCCATATGTCGGAAGTTAGCATGAACAAGCAATATGTCAAACTTCAGACATGGATTTGGTGTCGTAGCTCAAATGGGGGTCCCAAAATCGACTATATGTGCACTTATAACAACAACAATAACATATTCAGTGAAATCCTGCAAGTAAGGTATGGAAAGGCTAAAGCGTATAACAACATATAATTTGCCAAGCACAAAACAGCAAGCTACTTCATTAAAATTCAACAGAAACATGTCTATGTTACAAGCTCTGATCAGTTCAATAAACCTCTGTTCTATTCAACAACAACAACAGAACATATTACCAAATTTATTGTCTAAAAAGGAACAGGAATGTAGTTGTTCAACCATGTAAAAAGTTGACTCCTTTTAAGCAATGTTTGCTCAAGACTCTTCAAAAATGACGACAGGTGCATTGTCACGATATTTTTGGAGAGTTCCAGCAACGTAGCTTTTAAGTCAACTTGTGAATGGTTTTCATATCAGCAGCTTCTAGGATGGTCCCCTTCTCAACATGATCCCACCATTTGAACAAGAAGTTGTCAACGACAAGTCTGAACCAAGGAGATAGCTTCAAACCTTCTTCACCAGCATCAGCTTTCCTCAAAAGCTCTTTTAGTTGCTCTTGGTTCACATATTTGATATCAGCAACTTCGTCTGGGTTCGGATGAACATTGACATCACGAACGATGAACAGAAGGTAATCGACTGCAATAACAAAGAAGGAATCAGCTAGGAGTTATACCTATCTGCTCAATGCACATTCATGTTTTTGTGAGATATGCACTTAATTTAGTAACTACGACATTATAATTAGAAATAATAATCAATAAATAGTCACATAACCTATTTGGCCAAGTTTCCGATATCTACTTATTTTGAAAAGTATTTTTTGTCCATGCCCAACTTTCTAAAATAAGCCCTTTTGGCTTACTAAAAGGTTGGAAAAATAGGTTATAAGCACAACAAAATCAAAACACAAAGAAGATGTTTCATACGCTCATGTTCTCCCCACTTTCCATCAGATGGAGCCTTGTAAAGCATACGGCCCAATGGTGTGAACTGGTCAACCGGGACATCTTCAGCAGGGATACCGAGTTCATCAAGCAGCTTCCTTTGTGCAGCGTTTCTTACACCTAATATTTGAAAGTACAACACAGAATAAATTGAATTTGAATAAGAGAAGTCGGGATGGTAAAAGTTGAAGACTTTCAGCTTAAACAGAAAATATACCAAGAGCATTCTCCTCGATAAGCTCAGACTCTCGGTAGAGAGGATGGCTGCAGCATGTGTTTGTCCACACCAAAGGAAAGGTTACCTTTGTTGCAGATCGTTGCTACACACACAACACAAGAACAACATATTTTAAGTTTTTTAATCTTCAAAAGCTACAAAGATGTGTCTCAACTACTGCTCATTTGACTACTTATTTTATAGCTTGTCTAAATATCAACACTCTAATATTGAGACGATATCTCACGATGCCAAGAACTGTCACAATTGTACACTACATAATCATTCAGCACTGGCAATCTATTTATGCGACATACCTGAAGAAGAAGTTCATACTTTGAGTTGAAAAGAAATACACTGAAAGCTCTGTGCAACAAATTCTCAGATTCGATCTTTTCCATCAAATGACCTGCACATCAATAGCAGGTAATTGAGCAAAAATAGGAGACATGATCAACCGCTCTTAGAGATAATTTTGGTTTACTCAAACTTTCACAGAATAAATGCAGCTTATATAGTGATCTAACATATATAAAGTAAGTTAAAATAAGCAAATTTGTGAATTCTAGATTCTCCACCGATAAACTCCCTTAATTGTGAGATAGCAATAACATTGAATCACACAGACCTTCAACGTCAAAATAAGATACAGCTACCTAGGGAAATACACAAGAAGATTACACACACTGGGAAAATTCCAAAGACGGAGCAAAAATGTAAACTTACAATTGTACTTGGACTCATGACCAACAACCTTGTCATTCACATCCACCAAAATACATCTGCAAGTGTTAAAGAAGAGAGTTTTAAACCAGGAGAAAAAGGTCATAAAGTTGCCGAAACTATAAAAATGCAGATCAAACATTGATAACAATAACAACCAAGTTAAAAGAGAAACGGGGCAGCTTTCTTAGTGAAAGTTCCCAAAAGATTGTCTTGTAACAACTAACACGACATTAGTGAATTTTTAATATCCCGTACATAACGCATCTTGAATCAGAAGTGATTAAAAAGTAGGAATTTTAAGAATCTTTGTCCAGGACAACCAGAAAACAAATCTTCAACTCATACACTAATAAAGCTTGGTCTTACAAGAGATTACACTAGTCAAGTCATGGTCATTTTATAATATCAGAAGCAAAATCTACACATTCATTACTGATTTTTCATGCAGAATACCAACCCTCCTTAAATTCAAGAAAGTCGAATATTTTCTCACATTTTCCTTTTTAATCTATCCCAAAAAGATTGTACCTTTCTATAATTAGAAAGCCAAACAATGCTACATAAATTGGGACGGAAGGAAAACAAGCAGCAATCTAATGAAAAATCAATGAATGAATTTCAAACTAGCTGAAGTTAACTAGATGAACACTCTATATCTGTCCTGTTTTTATTCAATCTCAAACTCATTCTAATACTTGCAGTAACTAATAAATCTTATATCTACAAAGATTCAAAGATTTGACCTAATGATCAATAAACCATATGCAAAATTAAGAATACTAGGGCACAAAAAATATACTCCCTCCGTATTGATCTTACTTTCTTTTTTAGTCCGTTTACCAAAAACAATGTCTACTTCCTTTTTAACAACTCTTTATTTCTCCACATAAAATGTTTAACACTTCATGAATAATACATTCTACATATCTTTTTTGGTTTAAGACCAAACAATTCAAAATTCTTCTCTAATTTATTAAACTTCGTGCAAAGTCATAACCAGACAAACAAATCGAAATCAATGAGCAGGTGATAGGTTCATCAGTACTCAAACCCTACCAATCATCAAATGCGATCACTGATTCAAATCTCAAGGCATTTACACTAGCTAATTCCTTTTAAATCTATCTACGCTTTGGTGAACAGAGTTACCTCATGTATAACCTAAACACCACGATTACTAAAAAATAAATTAACTTGAGATCACTACAAGAATTCATAAACTTCAAATCATAGATCTGCCTCGATAAAGTGAGATTTGTATACAAAAACAAATTAAAAGTACGAAAAAAAATAGTAAAAATGGAAAAGAGAGATAGAGAACAAACTCGTCGTCAAACATGAGACGGCGCTGTACAGCATCCATGTTTGCATCAGCAACAACATCAACCATTTTTGCAGAATAGTGAGATTTGAGTGAAGAAGAAGAAGAAGGAAGAGGACAATTTATAGGTGAAAAAAAGAGAGGGGCTATGAGGACAAATTTGAAAAGTTGATTCTCTTTTTTGTCACCTTTTCTATTTCTTTATTACTATTATTAAATTTTTTTCCTTTTTTAATCTTTTTTTAATAATTTTTTCTAATCATCTGATATTCGAAATTTAATGATATGACTAAACAATAAATGAGTCAACATATGTGAAGTGGTATGGTAAGTTGGTGATTTTGTGTTATAGTACATTCTATCATTAATTTGCATCAAAATTATTTTAAATTTATATGTTAAATAGAGTATTAGGATTGAAATTCAAAATTTATGATTAGACAAAGAAATTTTATCCATTTTATTTATGTTTTTACCTAATTTGTCACCTCTTTATATATTTTCCTTTTATCATTCATTGATAATTTTCCTTCCTTAGATCATTACCAAATGTGCCCTTTTTTGTTTTATTTAATAATTTGTTATTTGAAATTTAGTGATACGATTAAACATATGAGTTGTAAGGAAAAAATAATCAAGGGTAAAATTCTTTATCTATAAGTAGAAAATAAATAAAATGATGTTGTAAGTGGTGGTGTGATTTTGCTACTATAGTTTCATAGATATAACATGTGTTACAACACCTCGTATTCTTAATTTGTGTTTAGATTAGATATACTTTATGTCAAACAAATAATAATATTCAAACTCAAAATTTAATTTCATCTATTTTAATAATATTTCTGCCTAATTTGTCACCTCTCCACTTCTTTATTTCTTTTCCTTTTTATATTCATTAATATTTTTTTTCTTTCTTGGATCATTACCTAATGTGTCCTTAATCTGTTTTATCCAACAATCTAGTATTCAAAATTGAATGATATGGTTAAATAACATGTCAGTTGTGAAAAAAAATTAAACGATAAATAATAGAATATGCATGATATGATATTACCAAAAAAATATATATGTGATATGAATCGCAAATCAGTATCTTTAGTTTACACTTAAGCTAATTTAAATTTATCTCAAATTAAATATTATAACTTTTACCTAATATTGTCATTAACTTGTAGTAGTAAAAGACTTGTGTCATATATATATTGTTGTAATTTTTATTGTATTTTATAAGTGAGGTTTAATATATAACACATGTGAACTTTGTTGGGGCCATCTATTTTGATTCTCTTCTCTGTCACATGTCCACTTCTTTAATTCTATTATTTTCCCATTTATTATTTATCAAATAAAATAATTTTCCTTTATGGACCATTACCTAATGTCATGTCCTTTCTGTTTTTAATAATTTGACATTCAAAATTTATTGATACGACTAAAATAACACGTGATATATATTGAGTTATTATGATGGATGTCTCTAAGAGAAAATATAATTATGGGAAAAGATATGATCAATAGATTTAATGGGATTTAAATTGAGATAGTAATATCACTCTTAATCAGTGTCGAAAGGTCCACTCATATTGGAAGAAGCGTTCTCATTTAGTGATTGGTTCGTCACTTCAAACAAATCAGAAAAGATCACGATGACCATCTTATTATGTTGTATTCATCGAATATGTGACATTTTTTTAAGTGGTTGAGTGATTTTGCCGTCATAACTCACAATTACCATAGCATTTGTTGCACGTCTTGTATCCTTCATTTGCGACTACAATAGTTTAGTTGGTTAACTGTCAATATCAGTCAAATAACTTGATAAAAAATGTATTCCAACCCGTCAACAAATGACACCTGTACCAACAAGTGTGGGTTCCACATAGATATATTTTATATTTTTTGTATTTTCTTTTAATATGACACTAAAAAAAAATCTACAAGTAAGAAAAAAAAATTCTTTCGAGTGTGTCAACCACCATGGTCCAAGATTCAACATTTTTTAATTTAATTATGTCAGATGAATTTGTTTAGTCAAAAATGGCTAGTTGCCTAATTTTTTTAAGTTAAAAAATCATTATAGTAGTGGGAGTAATGTGACTATATTTTTTTCTGTCATTAATTCATTATAGCTATAGGCTGCGCCCACAAAAATGAATAGACATTTTCTTAGTAATTAAATCTAAAAATATAAATAATCAATGCATATATTAAATCAATAAATTCATGAGATATTTTTTTCATCATTTAATTATGATTAATAAATTGATATATTTGTTAACTTGATTTGTTGCTTAATTTAAGTTACTTAATATATTAATACGTGCGATGAATTTAAGCTTGCATTTGGACATATATTTTGAATTTTCAAATTAGCATCTGATCATGTGATTCGGGGTCATGCCAAATTTACCAAAAAACATGATTTAGGATTTCAAATTATGATCCCAACTTTTTAAGTTGTAAAACTTGACCCAAAAGTTCATAAGACTAATGCTCGACGTGGAAAAAATTGTTTGTATCACGTGAAACGATTATATTAAGGAATAACTAGTTACTACTATTATTGACTAGTGAATCTTTATAACATTACGTGTATTTGAAGGTTTGTGATTGCAAACAATTTTTTTTGTAAAAAGGAACATGCAGATATACAATTTATCGATACGACGTCTTATGATATTTTGATATCTTGTTCATAAGATTATAACACTTGGGTCAATGGCTTGGGCTCTTCCAAACTAATATGAGTTTTTCAGCCCAACACAATGCAAAAACCTTCTTTAAATTTTAGCATCATTTTCTTTAGCATTTTAACCATTTATATTGTTGTGACAATTATATAATTATGTTCGTAATTTATGTTATTCTTTAAATTCCAATAGATGTTATACATAAATTTGGTATCAAGTTCTTGTTTTTACTAGCAAATAACGTGTTTGGTGCTTTGGTTGACATTCTTTTGGTTATAGTTAGCAAACTTTTTCTTTCAATTTCTTCAAATTAAAACACTCGAGGAGATATATTATTAGAGAAAGAACTATCTTGTAATTTTTGGCTTGTGAATTTAATTATGATTCGAGCCTAAAATCCTAACTTTGTATACAATATAAAATTCACTATATATCTAATTACATACTTGATTGTAAAGTCAACTATTGTTATATATTTACTTAACATCTCGTTATAAAAGTTTATAGACTTTAAATTCTTTGATCCGCGTAAGTTAATACCTTTGGCTTGTGATTTTGTTTTGTCATGAGCTTTTGTCAATTAAGAAGTGGGCTCAAAGATTAAGAGCTCATTTTCATTCTTTGTATATGTCCATTATCTAAAAAAATCATTGAGAATGCACATTATTGAACTTTACATTGACATCAAAGCTCCAATTATATGGGCCAAGTATTGTCAAATCAAATGGGCCTCCACAAGCAATTATAAAGCCACGTACCATCGTTTATTTAAAGACTTGATGACACTTCATTGACCTTTAGATCATACTCTTGAATGTCGAAAATAAATATTCATATTCTTAATTCGCAAAAAGGACATAGTATAATAAGCGTAATCTCTCAACTTTTAAATCAAATGTCTCGAGTAACACTGCTTTGCATCGCCCATTTATTCTATACCAGACGTTATTTCATTTGCATACAACATTTGTACGACACAAGCAAGACATAAATCATCGTAAGGAAAGAGTTAGGGGCCATTACGTGACTGATCCTGCTCTAACTAAAATATCGTAAGAAGGGATTCCACTTCGAATGGCTCTATTCCATCACAATTAGTAATACTACGACTATAATTGAGTAAAAATTAAAGGGTATTTTGAGGACAACATTAATTTGTAACTCAAGATACCGATAACATCACCTTACGACAATAACATACTCAGTAAAATCTCATAAAAATAGTGTCCGCGAAAAGTAAGGCAAGAAAAATTATACTCATGAAAATATAGACGCTAATTCTGAAAGACGCGGACTCACAACTAAAAATGAGCCTTGCGACGAAACCCGAACACACTACCACTATATGTAGCATGTAAGATTCGAACCCGACCCGAATTTTTTCGGGTCATTTAAAAGTTACTAGTATATAGTACTATATAATTATCTTTATCACAGCATTCTCGAGTACTCACTTGCCTCTTTTCTTAGTTTCTCCCATTTTTCTCTCATCCCTAAATCCGCAGAAGTCTCTGCATCGATCTCGATTCTTCTCCATCTTGGTTTATGAGGTAAACGATTAAATCTCTCTGTATATCTCCTTGTTTTTCTGATTTTTTTCGATTTTTTCTGTTTGATATGTAATTACTTAGGGATTTGGATCTGATAATACCGTATCGGTTTTCAGTATGAATGATTGTATGTATTTGAGTGCATAGTTGTAAGTTTTCTCAGGAATCGATCTACGTTTTTGTTAGTTAGGGCTTTTTTTGTTCCTTTAGTATTCGGAAGATCTGTTCTATGAGGAAAATTATTAGTTTGATTATGTTATTATTGTTGTAATTTGAGGTGTTAATTTACAGGAAAACAACTGTAACTACGATTAGTCTTTTTCATGTTGAAATTAGCATTTTTCTTTTGTTGTATATGTATTATACAGAGGTAAATACTGTTGTAGCATAACAATTGTTTGTGTGTGTGATGTTTTTGATTGGAGAGTGTTGTGATATCAGGCGAATAAAAATGATGTCTTTATGTAAGTTTGTATGAAAAGAAATGAACGGTTAAATTCAACAGCTGTTAATAGGAAGTCGCAAGGTAATAGTTATGCATGTTTGCTGTATGTAGAACAAAAAAATTGAGTAGAATGCAATTATTAAGTGAAAAAAGTTACAGTAGTTAATTAAATTCAGCTATAATTTCTTGTGAATTCATTATCGGAACAAAGTTGAGCTGGAAAGTGTATTCCCCCTCCCCCCTCTGAATATTTGTATGCAATAAAAATGTTCAATATAATATGTGAAATACTAACGAAAGCCTCTGTAGTCAGTACTTTTCAATCTTAAAAAGACAAGAAAGGTGAGATGGGGATAGTGTGGATCCCTCTCTGATTGTGAGACTTGATGTCAAATAGTTGATAGGTATTTTGTACATTCATTAAAGAATATACAGCACCAGAAGTGCATTAGTCTATGGCCACTGAACTAGTATCTCTGCTGAGTATAAAATAGAGACATAAGTATGTGTATGGTCTAGGTTGATTATGTATAGGAATGTGTCCATGCTCGTTTTATGATTTTAATACTTTCTAGTAATCTTTGGTTGATGTACGTTAATCCACTGTAGTACTTGTCTACTGTTGGTTTTCCTTGATCATTCTTGTTTATATGTTGCAAGCCAAACAAATGAAAACTTCTTCTCCGAGTTTCGTCGTTTTGTGTTATTTTTTGCACTGTTAGCAGTGGCTTTTGTGGAGCTTGTAGCTATGCTGTTTCTGCTGCATAGTCTGTGAGATTACAATGTTATGTTTCTTGTCCTTCTTCCTTTATTAAACTTTTGTTTTTGGCTTTGGAATGACAGCTCAAAGGAGAAACCCACTCTCGGGTAAGGCTTCTTTTTCCTTTTCCTGAGCCCCTATTTCTTACTGTTATTATTGCTGTTCGCTATTCATTGCATGCCCGTAATTTTTTTGTTGATTTTGTCCTATGATTACAGTGGCACGCGGATTAAGACCCGCAAACGGAATATTGCAGCGCCTCTGGACCCTGCAGCATTTGCGGATGCAGTGGTCCAGATTTACCTGGATAATGCTGGTGATTTGGTAATTTGGATATTTAATTTTGATACCAGCTTTATTCTTCTTTCTTTGTCCATTCTATTACGTTAATGCCATTACGATTTGGTGATCAATCTCAATTAATTGTTTGATGCTGGTAATACTTGGGACAAAAGCTTAACTAAATATTTTATAATGCACAGGAACTTGTTGCTAAGAACCTTGAGTCTTCAGACCTCAACTTCTCAAGATACGGTGATACCTTTTTCGAGGTAAATACTATATAATAAACTTAAGAAGATTATCTCATACAGGAATTTCATCACTATTGCCCTCAAGGTGCATAAACATAGGATTCCATTGTAGGTGGTGAAAAGTATCTTTTTGTTGGTCCTATGGAGTCTGACCTTTTTCTCTTTGTTTATTTCTTGAAGTCTTATTTTCTGTGTTAAAAAGACCACTTTCCTTTAAAATCTTAATACTAGTATAGAATATAGCAGTGCATGTGGTGTTATGGGTTGTTTTATGCTGATACCTCTTTGTTTTTACCTAAGTAGATCATATAACGAATTGAGCTGTTCCAATTTGCTGCATAAGCATGTCACACGTGCTTGTCAAGAAGATATGTTGTTTGTAAACGTGTTTAGTATGTAAATGTTTATTGTTGCATGGATGATACAATGCCAATTACTACTCTCTTTGTTGTGTCATTGGTGCTTCTCTTTCGCATTTCATCTTTACATGTGGTGTTGTGATAGGTTGTCTTCATTGGAGGCCGTACACAACCTGGAACAGTCAAACTTGATGAAGGGGAGCGCCACCCTTACTCTGTGATTGAGTGTGAACCTAAACGTGAAGCCATTTTGCCATCCGTCATCTATGTGCAGAAGATATTAAGAAGAAGGCCGTTTCTTATAAAGAACCTTGAAAATGTCATGCGAAAAATGTTGCAGTCATTGGAGCTCTTTGAGGAAAATGAAAGGATTAAGCTCTCAATTTTTACAGCCCTTGCTTTTTCCCAGAAGCTATCAGGCCTTCCCCCAGAGACTGTTCTCCAGCCATTGCTCAAAGACAACCTTGTTGCCAAAGGGCTAGTTCTCTCTTTCATCACAGACTTTTTCAAGGAATATCTGATTGACAACAGTATTGATGATTTGATCTCAATCCTTAAGCGGGGTAAGATGGAGGATGATCTTCTCGAGTTCTTCCCCTCTACTAAGAGGACGCCTGAAGCTGTCTCTGAGCATTTCACGTGAGTAAATTTCTAATTTAGAACTTACATGAATAATAGAGCTGTGTAGGGATGTGAGGTGGAAGATACAGTGAAGTGGCTGAACTCTTTCTTTCATTCACACCCTCCACCACCTTAGATCAAAAAGGGTACTGAATGTGGGGTTTGCCACTGTCTGTCTCCTACTCGATAAATCTCCGTTGATTATTTGTGTAAATAATTGTGTCATTTGTTATTTAGAGCTTCATCATTCAAGATTTAATCATGATAAAAAAGTTTAAGAAATTGCTTTGGGTTAATTTGTTTACCTTAAAATGGGGAACAAGGCAAACGGGGGATCTCATGATTTGAGATTTTATTGTATAGAGTTTCAAGTTTTACTGCAAGCTATTTTTCTACTGTCGTAGGCCAATAGAGGTTGGTATTTGGTACACCTTTTTGTCCTGCTTTAGAGCATTCTCATTTTAAAACAAGGTACTTGCCTGGATTTTCCAGGCGCTATGCCAGCCTACCGTTATACTCCTATTAACATTACTCGGTAAAACTGAGTATTATGCGAGGAAAAAGTCCTATAGGTCTCTTTCGATGTGCAAATTGAACAAGCAATGTATTGTACAATCATTTGCTCTTTACTTTTTTTTGGTTGTTTGGTGAGTAGGAGTTGAAGGAAGAAAAAATGCTCACTTTATTCAAGCCATCTTACTTTAGCTTTTGTCTAATGGTGTATGGACTTGCTTATTTCAGCAAAGCTGGCCTTTTACCTTTGGTGGAATATAATGATAAGAAGATATTTGAGGTGAGGCTCAAGGAAATGAAATCTACATTAACAACTCAGCTAGCAGAAGAAGTTGCTATCTCTGAAGTCATAGAAACTGTGAAGCAACATGTCAAAGATGCCAAATTACCAGATATAGAGGTTGTGCGGATTTTATGGGATGTCTTGATGGATGCTATTCAATGGTCAGGAAAGAACCAACAGCAAAATGCTAATTCTGCTCTTCGCCAGGTAATTAACACTTAAGTCAGTTACAAACTTTGTAAGTAGTTCTATTTTCTGAAACTGCAAGTTGGTATCTGCTTCAGAATTAAAAAAAAAACTTGCGTGTGGAACCAACTAATTGTAACATATAAAATATTCTGATTGTAGTTCCAGGAATGAGGAATTTCTTTTAGCTACTTCCTAAATGACTACACAAAATGTGTGCATATCTTTCTATGATTGAGTGCTGCTTGAAAAATTTAGCCGAGTGTATCCAGTTTCTCCTGTTTTAGTTACAAACTTATGTTGTATGACAATGTAAGCCGACCACAGTTCGCGTGCTAGTGGATTTCAAAACAATGAGATAAAACTTGCTTCAAGAATGTACTTGTGAAAAAAAGCATTTGTTGTGATTATTGCAAAAAGGTTGCTCACGTGTTTCCTTTGCCCTTCTATTTTATCTATTTTTGCTTTATGTACTTGTGCAGATAAGATAATATTTGTAAGGTGTTACTAAATTTCTGTTCCAACTTTTATACACATTAAGGTGAGATTATTTTTCTCTTTGTGGAATTTGGTGTCTAATTAATCATTCATATCATGTGTACTGGAAAGATTCATTAGATGTGTCAGTGGGCAAAACACGAGAGGTGACTTTAAGATCAGCAATAGCTTATTATGTATACTCTACCTGATTAATCATTTATATTCTACATATGGAAATATGTTTAGGCATTAATTTTTTGGCAATTTAGTCTTGCTGTCAGCTTCACAAGTGAACTGGAAATATTGATGTTGAATGGACAATAGCTAACATGACAGTATGACACCTTGCAGCAACATTGTCTTGGTTTTAGCTTATTTTTGTTCACATGTTTAATTTCATGGCTTAGTGGATTGAGTAGTTTGTCCAAGTAGGTAATGGGTTTTTTTCTTCTGTTATTTGGATAACCTATAACCATGCATCATTCTGGCATGTAACATCTAGCATGTTTATATGCGTTTCTGTTTAGCAATTTGTGTCTTTGTAGTAAAATACAGATGTAGTAGTTTATTGCATGAATAGCATATTTCCCCTTTGTCTATAGATTTTGAAGTGTGTTTGTCTAATTGGCCCATCATTTCAACTTCAAAGCCTGAAATATGGAAGCTGAAGTTTGAAAAACAAGTCTTTAGGAGCTTTCAAGTTTTTGTTGAAGTTTTTCTCTCACAAATCTTCAATTGTATTTTCATGTCCAAACACAACTTTAACCCCCAAATATGTTCGTTTACAACTTAACTTCAAATACTATTCGTTTTCAAATTTCAACCATGTCATGTCCAGACTCCCTCGTGTGTCTTGGAAAGCAACTTAAATCTTTTTGTTTTTAGTTATCCTCTACTTAGTCTCCACTGTTCATGATATAAAGCTTGATCATATACAGTGAACCCCAATTTTGTTGTCATTGAAACTTAGTTGATTCATTTTGTCATAGACATTAGATGGTGGTAGGGCTGATCAATTCTTCTTTATGGGTTCTTTTGTAGAGTTGTTGGGTAGGATGGTGTTTGATCATGTAGAAACTTGTCTAACATCAAATTGTTTATTCTTTACTTCACAACCGCTATCTAAGTAAAGAAAGTTGCCTATATTTTAAGTCTTGGAACAGAATTGTCTGGCTTATCTAATGTTTCGTCTGGTGCTGTCTAATTAGTAATTACATCATTTTTGGATGCTTCTGTTGTCTATCTGTTAAAACTATTTAGATGGCTCTCAGTTGTCAAATTTTTTGTTACTTGTACATAATCGTTGGTTCTACTCTTCTTTTTCCTTTTTGTGTAGGTGAAAAAATGGGCAGAACTGCTGAATACTTTCTGCACCACTGGAAAGCTTGAATTGGAACTCATGTACAAAGTCCAAGTCCAGTGCTACGAGGATGCTAAACTGATGAAGCTATTCCCTGAGATTGTGAGGTCTCTTTATGACCAAGATGTTCTGGCAGAAGATACCATTCTTCACTGGTTCCAGAAAGGAACAAACCTCAAGGGCAGGTAAGCATTTGTTTCTACTTGCTCGGAAGTTAGATATTTGAGTCGTGTGGATGGCACCCTTGTGGGGTTGAGTGGGGTGTTGATCTTGTCTGTCCTTTCCTAATGGGGTAACAATATGGCAGGCAAAACTTTGTGAAGTCGCTGGAGCCGTTTGTGAAATGGCTGGAGGAGGCGGAGGAAGAAGAATGAATTTCTCATGAAGTATCTACCATCTCCGTTTAGCTGACCATTTCTGAGAACTGTTTTTCCTGGAGAGTAGTATTTATATTCCCCTTTTGAGGATTGAAAAGAATAAGAAAGACTTTATGAATATTCTCACAATTTGACAGTATGTTATGATGCTCCTTCACGTTTTAAACATTATCTGTATGGGTTTGCTTCCCTTGGATCTTTATATTCGCGTGCATCAGTCGTATTTTTTTGAGTAATTTTACTAGATTTTGAGAAAATGATCAACTTCTTTTAAAGGACAATCATTCTATCATTAATCAAGCTTTGCATTAGTAAGAAAAAATGATTATTTGTTTCATGATGCATCTCAAATTTTTTTGGGCCTATATTGTCCCTACAGAACCAATCTCACATTTTTGAAGTTTCAAGGTTACAAAAAAATATAAATTCATCAAATATGTCAACTTTTTGCATATATTAATTTTCTGAACTATGATTGATCTACTCCATATTTTATTTGGATCATCTCAACTTATATAATGCTATCTGATTATCCTACGAATTTCCCATATTTCAAAAAAGGAAAAAAAGATCTACTTCACATCCATACTAAATATTCAAAAATTGAAATCTTCCCCAACTCCGTTGTTATAATTTATTGAACACCCAATTAAATAATTGAAGCGTTTGCAGCAGGAAGACTGAGGGGAAGAAAATGCACCAGGGGAATTCTGTAGAGTGTATGCAGACATTATTCTTACCTTACCTCGTGGATATAGAGAGGTTTCCGAAATAAATCAGACAGAAGAAGAGCTTTTCTGAAATAAATGGCTGAATACACACTCTTTGAAGTTACAATTGTTATGTACAAGAGAATTTTAGCAGGTTACCAGAAAAAATTGAACCAAAGTCACAGCATTGGCCTTATCTTCATCTAATCCAATAATTCCACAGACCACGCGATCAAAATTGACGTTGACACAACTCACAAAGCCACGGTTAGGATACGTGCAACGGTGCAAGAGCAGATTTTCTTACAAATGATGATAATCCGAGGATGCTGGTTACATACTGATATGGACAGGAAATCCAGCAGTTCCATTAGGCAAGTTCGATAAGCTTTTTATCGAACGTTCATGCCTCGACTGCAGTTGGGGCATCTTCATCAGTGGTATCATTCAATACAACCTCCTCAACAGGGTCTACATCAGGTCCCTTTTCTTTGTCCCCTTGGTCAATAAGCTTTTCTCGAAGTTTCATCATAAGATCCTCCCTCGCACTAGTGTTCTCCGATAGGAAATGTTTTACAGCATCTCTACCACGAAAGTTCTGATTGTTGATACTGTAATAACCGCCACCACCTTTTGTAATGAACTTATGTTTGACTCCCAAGTCAATAAGTTCAGCTTCACGGGAAATTCCTTTACCAAACTCAAGCTCGAATTCCGCAGTTCTAAAGGGAGGAGCATGCTTGTTCTTTACAATCTTGACAAGAACTTGGCTTCCTACGGTCTGTAAAATAGAGACTCCATCAAAAAGACTGCCTGTATAATCAGATTCGGGACAGTTCAACTCCCTCACATTCACTCAACAAAGGGCATTCATGGAACTCTCGACATAGAAATCATAACAAAAAGAGTGACCGAGGATAAAGTTATACCATCATACAAACTCATTTCAGAAAATAACATACTGCTTTCCTAAACATACTCCAAATCAGATATGCCCAAAATCTTGAAGTTCTAATATCTTGATCAACAAAGATACGTACCTCTTCCCCCTTCTTCACGAGCCCAATTCGTTTTATGTTTAGACGCACAGAAGCATAGAACTTCAAGGCATTACCACCACAAGTAACTTCACTAGGTCCTCCAAATCCCCCAAAAGTTGAAAGTTTTGACCTGACCTGAACCAGGGTGCAATTAATCAGTCGAGTCCTTTACACTGGCGAGACATCTTGAATATCTCGATCAGAATGGAAAATACACAAGGAACTAATCAATCAAAAACATGCAATCTAATCTCATTGAAGCGTCTCTTTGAAACAGAAAAGAAAAAGAAAGAAACTCCAAGACAGCAACAGAAGGAAAGATGAGGGCAAGAAGCATGATGTGAATCTAGGCAGCCTATGACTCTTGCCTGATTTATGAAGATTAAAATGGTCTGTGATAGCGATAGAGAATGACTGAGCTTGCGGAGTGCTTGACTCATCAGTCTAGCTTGCATCGCCATATGAGCATCTCCCATTTCACCTTCAAGCTCACCTTTCGGGACAAGGGCAGCCACCTGCCATAGAAGTCAATTGTCCACATAAGGTTTTTAGATAACTGAGTCTATTATCATAATTGACTCTGAAAGTACGAACAAGAAACATGAACCAACAGTTTCAATCTTCCTTACACTGTCCACAACAACAACATCAACCGAACCACTCCTTATTATTGTATCTACCAGACTAAGAGCTTGCTCACCACAATCTGGTTGAGACAGAAGTAAATTTGAAGTATTTACTCCAATGGTCTCAGCCAATGTTGGATTAAGAGCATGCTCAGCATCAACAAAACAACAATAACCTACAAAGAAACAAGACGAAGCATAAGTAATTTCCATGTGTCAGTTGCAATAAGCTAAAAAAGTATATATCCTTTGTGTTTCGGAAGGCATTATATACTGGTCCTGATAGATGTTGCAAATGGAAAAGAAAATGAAATGATAGTTTTTTTCTCTCTTCTTTTTTGGGAATGCATGCTAGTGAAGTACAAACTAGACAAACCTCCTTGTTTTTGTGCCTCAGCAATCACATGCAAAGCAAGTGTTGTTTTCCCTGAAGCCTCTGGACCATATATCTCTATTACGCGTCCCTGCACAAAAGCAAGACATAAGTTATAATGAAGATGATATAACATATCATCCTAACATTGATAAGCAGCTATCTGTTTGTCTCTGTAAATAGATTCGCATATCTAGTAAAATAGTCACCCAGCTGCCTAAAGTGACAAAAGATCCTTAATAATAACGTTGGTGTAAATACTAATTTTTCCAGTTCTCCAAAGTAAACATTACTCAGAAAATTATTTCCATAACATCTGGGAGCCAAGCGATCATCACCACTTTTATTCACCGTCTATGAAATGCCCAAAGAAAGAGGATATGGTTTTATTCTTTTACCTTTGGAAGTCCCCCTATCCCAAGGGCAATATCCAAAGAAAAAGATCCAGTCGACACTACAGGGACTTGTTTGGGGGACGCCGTGCGACCAAGCCACATGATGGATCCCTTTCCAAATGATGTCGTGATCTGATCTAGTGCATGTTTCAAAGCCAAGTCTTTCTTGGACAAATTCTCTTCGCCTGAATCACTGCCATCTGAATTTGACTTTTTCTTACCTGAAATTGAATAGATGACAAGGAGCAATGAGCATCCAAAGACAAAAACTTCATGTTTATTTAGAACTAAGTCTTAGAAATGGAGAAACCTTGCCACTCTATGAAGAGGGCAATGACAGAAAATATTCAAAATATATCAGCAAAATATACATCTCTATGTAATTTGCCATATATTGGTGGACAGACACTGAGCTAGTGTTTGGTCATAGATTTTGGATCAGATTTAGGGATTTACCAATATGTTTGGCCATGAAATTTGATCAGATTTTTTTATCTTCAAATATTTTCAAATTCCCAAAAACTGGCTCAGACAAGTTTTTAGGTTTTTTGGACTTCCGCTCACAAAAATTCGAAAAAGATTCAAGTAAAATGCATGTCCAAACACAACTTCAAATTCCAAAAATCTCAACTTTTAAAACTCAAATTATCATGTTTCAACTTCATATTCTAAAAATCACAACTTCCGAAACTCAAATTTTAAGTTTCAACTTCAAAAGCTTACATTTGCAAGTTTCAACTGACAACCTATGACCAAACGGTAGCGTGGGAAATGGGAATAGAAGCATCAAAGCCCAACTAGAAGCTTTCAAGTCAGCTACTTCAATTCAAATTAAAGTGTAATATTATCCCTCTCTGGAAGCTCACATCTTTTTGCTCCACTAGTAATTCAAACCCACAACATATGATTAAAGGTGAAGGATGCTTACCATCCGAGCAACCCCTCTTGTCATAATCTTAACATTTGAACTACTTCTCCTTGTACTCGCAACATTTCTTTCCTCCTTTTTTCACCCCTCCCTGAAAGCTCACACCTTTTTGCTCCGAACCCACAACTTAGCATTTTCGTTTAAGGATGCTTACCATCCGAGCAACCCCTCTTGTCATAATCTTAACATTTGAACTACTTCTCCTTGTACTCTCAACATTTCTTTCCTCTTTTTTTCACTCCTCCCTAAAAGTTCACACCTTTTTGCTCCGAACCCACAACCTAGCATTTTCGTTGAAGGATGCTTACCATTCCAGCAACCCCTCTTGTCATAATCTTAACATTTGAACTACTTCTCCTTGTACTCTCAACATTTCTTTCCTCTTTTTTCACCCCTCCCTAAAAGTTCACACCTTTTTGCTCCGAATCCACAACTTAGCATTTTCGTTGAAGGATGCTTACCATCCGAGCAACCCCTCTTGTCATAATCTTAACATTTAATCTATTTCTCCTTGTACTATCAACATATCTTTCCTCTTTTTTTCACCCCTCCCTAAAAGCTCACACCTTTTTGCTCCAAACCCACAACTTCACCAGCTACTCCGTTTTGATTCAAATCTTTCAATAGGGGCCCTCTCTCTTACTTATCTATTCCCATCCATCTTAGCATTTTTGGTGAACGCCGAGCAACCCCAAGAAGGGATTTTTACAATATATGAACACTACAAGTTCCAAAACCAAGTACAACATAAGTTAATATGAAAAATATATCAGTAATACTTTAACAAGTCACAAATTTTTACATACCTCTAGAAGAAAAGTAACATAGTTGATCTGATACCCCAAATAAGTTTTTTCTCAAACACTGCAAAAATCAAGTAAACAACTCCCAAAATGAATTTTTATGAATGAAATCAAGAAAATGAACAAAAATGAACTTACATTTTTGTAGGCAGAAGAAGCAAGTTCACGGCGATTAATAAGTCTCAGCAACATCGCCATTGTTAGGGTTTTAGAGGTTTAAGAGGGAAAAATAGATACTATCATCAATTATATAAGGGAGAATAGAAATATGACGTGGCACTCTAATATTTCAAGTTCTTTTTTATATTTTATTTTAAGGTATAGTTGTTTTTTAATAAAATAATGGATCGAACTGAATTATTTGACACCCTCAAGAGATGGAATGATTGAGATCTATTTTGCCATATTCAATTAGAGGTATCGAGTTTGAATACTGAAAATGAAAAGAATCATAGTGAGAGTGTCGTCTTTAGAAATTCTAGATGAACACTTGAATTGGTTGAGCTCTAATTCGATCATAAATATGTCCTGCAGAATGCGAATTTGAAGTAGTCAGACTCCAAAACAATATTAAACAGGCCTACAAATGCAAAATCAAATTATCAAATTTTAATGCGATAAAAAAAGTTAACTTTTATGTCACCAATATGCTTAAATGATTTTATAAAAAGGTCTTTTAAATTGAATAGAACCTAAAGTTGTTGCAAAAGCCATAGTTATTCTTTAAAAAAATAATGGACCGAATTGAGTTATTTGACACCCCTAAGTGACAAAATGGTTGAGATCCCTTCTTTGATATTCAATCAAAGATATTGAGTTTTAATAATGAAAAAAATCATACTGGGAGTGTCATCCCTAAAGATGAACACCTGAATTGATCGGACTATAATTCGATTATAAATATGTCACGCAAAATGCTAATTTAAGCAGATTTCAGCACAATATTAAATGGGCTATATAAAATGTAAAATTAAATTAATAAGATTTTAATGCAATAAAAAACGTTAACAATTGTTTTAGTTAGTTAAGGAATAAGAAGAATAATTGATTGTTATTATTTTCTCTTGTTGATTGTTCTTCAAAATAGTGCACTGAATTAAATAATTAATTTTTTATATACACAATAAAATTATTGATGAGTGATGTTCAACGGACTCATCATTATATATGACTATGACACTACAATCAAAAGTGATATCATATTTAAAAATTAAATTCGAGACTGATAATTAGAGAATTAGAGTACTCGATTCACATCTTCACCACAATTTTTGGTGGTCCTAGCTAGCAGGGGTGTGGTTTAGTATTTATTTTTCTTTCCATTATTATTATTTTTTATTTTAAAAACTAAAACTCCTTACCAAATATTGACGATCTCTATTAATTTGGAAATAAGTGGTTCTATTTTAATGAAATGTCACCATCTCTAATAATACCCAATAAATCATGGATATTTTATCTTCTATCAATTTAATGTGTTCAAACTTACTCTTCTGAAATTTTATAATTATATTTGTTGTTTCATTTACATCTATTTTACAATAAAATTGATTGAGTGATCAATATATAATTAAGTGATGTTTGTCCAAATATTACTTTTTTTTTTCTGATATAACAAAATGTTTTATATAAATAATAGTATACAACATAACATAATATGTCTTTATCAAAGACATAATCAAATAACTATTGCATAAATAATCGATTTATAAGGCTGGCAAAAGCCTTTCAAAAATCCTTAATTAGAAGTTTGACTTTTTTATTTTATTTTTTAAAAGAAATATTCTAATTGAAAATATATGCTGTCATGATCAATAATCTCCACACAAAATTAACAATTATATTATAATAATATATAAGTTATGCAGAGATGAATATTTCTTTCAATAAAAGTAGGTCGAAAACTTCGATAGTCTTTTGAGTTTATTAGTAATATTTTTTTAAAAGTACTAAATATGATCTGTTTGAATTAATTAAGCACATAAATAAATGATAATTAAATTATTTTTATTAGATATTTCTGATTAAAATTTTGGTGAAGTTTATGCACGCATTTTCAAAGTTCATATGTAGATAAGTTAATCACTTAAAATATGAGTATCATCTTCATTAATTATACGCATTAACATTAATAAGTCATAAAATTTCAAGTATGATTCAACTAACCTCAATGAATACATAATTAAAGGAGATAACAAATTTTATGTAATAACTATGCAATGAACATTTAAAAATGCAAATAATATTTTTTCTTGAAATTTTAAGACGAAAACATTATTAAAATATTTTATCATATAACATTACAAAGTAACCGAAAAACAGTCTTATCGGCGCCATTTTTGCAGTATTTTTTTTCTTCTCTCTGTTGTGTGTCACTCTGTTATTCGATTCGATTCCTATTTTTCTTCTCCTCCTCTTAATTCAACTAATCCATTCAATTTCCCCTTTTTTCTCTTATCCATATCAAATAATCTCATCCATTTATTTTCTCTAACACAGTACAAAACTGTACTGGAAATTCTACTTCAGCTCATTTCTACAGAGTTTTAGATAGGTGGTTTTTTTTTTTCCTGATTTGGGTTTGATCTGATTAGGAAAATAAAGTTTTATTTAGTTGTTTTGAGGTGAATTGTTGGTGGGTTTTTGTTTCTTGAAGCTGATTGAGCTTGAATTGGATGTGGGTTTTTGATTGTGGTTTGATCTGAATTGATTTTTTTTTATGGGTTTTGTAATTTATGGGAAATGATTGGTTCCTGTGTTTAGATTGAGCTGAATTGGAAGTGGGGTTTTTGAAATTTTTGATATTTCTCTTAATTTGGGTTTGATCTGACCAAAAAAATCAAGTTTTTTTTCATGTTGATTGGAGTTGAATTTTTGGTGTTTTTTTAGTAATTTATGGGAACTGATTTTGGTCCAGGTGTTTGAATTGAGCTGAATTTGAAGTGGGTTTTTGAAATTTTTGACAAATTCTTGTGTCTGGTCACTGATTTGATCTTCTTGTTGTGCAAACTCTGATGGGTGTTTTTTTTTTGGCCTTAAAGCTACGTCAGATCAACAGATTGTGTCTTTATCAACTGAGTTAACCTTTCTTGTAAGTGAAAGGTGATCAATAGTGGAGGAGAGAGAGAGAGAGAGACAGAATAAAAAAGGTGTCTTTTGGGGATATTGCTATTAAAAAAATTGAAAGGGGGCAATAGTTTTGATAGATCTGCTCTATATGTTAGTTGCAGTTATATTATTTCCATTCTTGTAAGTTGTGATGTAGAGGATTGTTTCAGGAACTAATTATGTATGCATGATTGTTCAAGGGTTGCTGAAAAGTTCATAACTTTTTGGTGGATTAGATTAGATACGGACTGCTTTTGCAGTTGAAGTGAATTGGATTTCCATTAGCAGTCTGTTTATTGGAATTCCCCCTTTTTTTGATTGTGTGATGATGGTGAAGTTGTTGGATTGAGGTGGAGGATTCGTAGGTAGATTTTGAAGACTCGAAGGAGGATATTAATACGGATTCGAATAGGGGAAATAGGGTGTTTGTTTGTTTAGTTGTTCTGGAGTGCTTACAGAATTTAGTCCGGGGCCTTGGGATGGGGTCCTGCTTGTCATCTGATAGCAGGAGTCCTCATCCTGGTTCTCCTGCATCTGCAATTAGGAAGAGGAAGAACTCAAAGAAGAGGTCGGGATCGCGGAATTCTTCCTTTGACTTGCATAAGGAAGAACTGCTGCATAGGATTCCCGGGCGTATGTTCTTGAATGGTTCTAGTGAGGTGGCTTCACTCTTCAGTCAGCAGGGAAAGAAAGGGACTAATCAAGATGCTATGATTGTGTGGGAGGTTAGTCCTCGAATCTTTTCATGTTGTCTTTGTGAAATGGTGGTGATTAGTAATTGACTTGCATTATTCATGATCACTAGAATGCATATGATCATGGCTGCAGTGGAAAAACCTCAAGGAGTTAAAATGTTGTGTGGTAGTTATCTTTTAGATCCAAGTTTTGGTGCCTAATGATTGTTTTTTTGTGCTTCAGCCTATACATTTCTTGAATCTTGTCACATCACCTGATTTTTTGAGTAATACTTTCTTATTAAGTTTTGTGAGTAATTATGATGTTTACAACTCTTTTTTCTTGATAACTTGTTCAAAGGCCCTACAATGTGTTTTCTGTATACTTTACTATAAGCTTGGTAGAGTTAGAGGGGATGAAAATGTACCTTTGAATTGACATGATTTTGTAGTGATAAGCTTTTTTATTTTTTTCCTCGTGTGATATGTAGTTGTTATTGGCCATATATATAGTTGAATTACTTTCTCGTGATACTGTCTCAGTCTCAGTAAACCTTATGTAACCGTGCTCCTAATCTGCTAAAAATATTAAATTCCAGAATTTCGGTTCCAGAGAAGATACTGTTTTCTGTGGTGTTTTTGATGGTCATGGTCCTTTTGGTCATATGGTTGCAAAACGAGTCAGAGATGCACTTCCCTTAAAGCTAAGCACACACTGGGAAGTTAATATAAAAAGTGAAGACGTTCTAAGGGAGATCAGTCTCAACACGGGGAGTAGCCTATATCCTGAGGATGCTGTCCTCATCTCTGCTGAGGAGTCGAGGCTCTCAATTGATGTTGAAGAGACCGAAAAACACTTAGAAGTATTTCAGACATTGAAGGAGTCATTTTTGAAGGCGTATAAGGTTATGGATAGAGAACTGAGAAGCTATACCAACATCGACTGCTTCTGTAGTGGAACAACATCAGTAACGCTAGTTAAACAGGTTCGTTGACATATTCATAAAGTTGAAGCTGGCTAGATTTTCTGCCATTTTATTCTGAAGATGAACTCTGTTATTTGTTTTTTGGTAGGGTGAGAATCTTGTTATTGGTAATGTTGGAGACTCTAGAGCTGTGCTGGGTACAAGAGGCGAGGATTATTCTCTCACTGCAGTGCAATTGACAGTAGATCTTAAGCCCGATTTACCAGGTGCATACGTGTCTATGTTTTGCTGCCTGCATATGGTCACTTCTTTTTTCGATATTGTGTTATCAACTAAATTACCACTTAGCTTCTGTTCCTTTAATGAACTTATCTATCTGCAGTGTCAGCTGTTCTGAGCTAAACTGTTGCAAATAACCATCAGATTTGATGATACACCATGTTACCACCTTACACATTCATGCATCCCCTCCCTAAGAAAAAAAAAGGCCCTACGTGTTATATCTTCTTTCCCCTGCTGTGCTGCGCCAGGCCGTTTTGGCCCTTATGCGTCTGTTTTAGGCGTGTGTCTTATAGAGTAAAGTTGTTGTAGTGAGGATCGAATTATCAATTCATATATGAAACCAATCAATCAACTCTAGCCTTAACTAGTTGAGGTCGCCTATATGTTGTACGTTTCTAGCCAAGTATGCATAGATTCTAGGGATTATATTATTGGTCATCTAGGACAATTTACCTGCATGGCTCCATGTGATTCTAGGTCTAAGTTCATCCCCTTATATAAATGTGAAAATATGTGACAAAGAAAATACTAATTCATGATGGATAACTATTGAAATTCTTGCTGCACAGTCTCATTCGCATACTCAACCTCCATCGTATGAATCTCTTTAAGAAATGTTTAGACAAACCTAAACCGAATTCAGCTTTCTCTCCTTTAAAGTAAGAGCAGATGGAAGCTTCCCCTGCCATCTTTTTGAAACTTCTCCATTTTTTAACTAAAGCTTCTGCTGAAATCTTTATCAATTTTCTCTATCTCTCCATGTTCAAAAAGATTTTCAAATTCTATTTGATGTGAGAAGTGAATAGGCAGTTACACCTCCCTTTTGTCTATAATTAATGATGTACTTCGATCACAGTTATGTTACATAATTGTGTTATCACAATGTAAACATGTAAAACAAAAGGAATGTGGTGCAGTTATTTAGAACTATCGTCCACACAACAGTATTCTTGGAAGCAGAAATTTTCCTTTTTGATAGGTGATGTTTACTGATTTCTACTGATGCTTGCCTCACTATAGTGTTTTGTTAACTCTGCTTTCTAAATTTACAGCGGAGTTTGAGAGGATTCGCAAATGTAAAGGGCGAGTGTTTTCTCTTCAAGATGAACCGGATGTTGCAAGAGTGTGGATGCCAAATAGCAACTCTCCTGGACTTGCCATGGCTCGTGCTTTTGGAGATTTTTGCCTCAAGGATTTTGGTGTCATCTCAGTACCTGAAATTTCTTACAGGCGTTTATCCGAGAAAGATGAATTCATTGTTCTGGCGACAGATGGGGTATGACACTTGAATCCTGCTTTAGCATTACTTAGATTCACTATCTATCTCGTTGCTAGTTGAATTCATTTGATACCACTTACAGATTTGGGATGTGCTTTCAAACGATGAAGTAGTAAATATTGTGGATTCGGCTTCATCCCGTTCATCTGCAGCTCGATCACTTGTTGAAGAAGCCGTTCGAGCCTGGAAGATCACATACCCAACTTCTAAAGTCGATGACTGTGCAGTTGTCTGCCTCTTCCTTGATTCAAACTCGAATAACTTCTCTACTGCTTCTAGTACTGAAGACAACGACAAGACTTTTGTCTCAATGGAAATGAGTGAAGTTAGCAACAATACGGGTGGTGCCCTTAGTCCACCTGCATTGAATCGTTCCTGTACTGTTCGAGAAGGTGAAGAGGTTTCAGCAGTAAGCAACGAGGAAGCCTCGGAACAGGATGAGTTGCTACCTAAGACGGAAAAAGAATGGTCTGCTCTTGACGGGGTAGCTGTTGGAGGATCAAAATCAAAGAAGAAATAGTAAGAACTTGCCTTGCACTAGGCGCTTACACCAAACCAATGGATGCATGACATGTGTTTGCACATCGACTTTCCTCACTTTAACTATGGTTAACATATATTTTCACCTCGTTAAATCAGTTAACCATGGTAAGTCGCGTCTAGGTGTTAAGTTTTTACCATGTCCAAATGTGGATTCATTTCTCTGTCTTAATTTCCATCTTGTTTAGTTCTTGTGATCAGTTTTTTTTTACTGTAATAATTCTTTCTCTATACTGTATGTAACAGTACTAGCTATTTATTTTTTTGTTCTTTTCTTTTTTCTTGTAAGAAATTTTGCATGAGTATATGTTTGTAAAGTTCTTACTCTTCTTTATTTTCAAGGGAAAAAGGACAAATATACCCTCGAACTATTGTAAATGGCAAAGGGAAAAAGGACAAATATACCCTCGAACTATCATAAATGATATGTTAATACCCTCCGTTATACTTTAAGGTTGTATATGCCCTTACCGTCATTCTTTTGGGTTGTATATATCCTGGAATCTAACGGATGGATAAGTGGCATCATCTAAATGATTTACCCGATTTTATTTATTTTTTATCCAAAAATTAAAAATTCACCCGACCCACAACCAAAATGGGTGGTGCCAAAATCCACTCTTCATTTTCATCAAAAATCATCCCTTTATTCTTTTCAACCCACCATAACCATGGAATCAAGAATTCATCTTTCAAGGAAGAAGATGACTTGTTCACTAAAACTACTATTTTCTTCACTTTCACTAACATCCCTGCAAGTTATGTCAATCTTGTGTCTTTCAAATTTTTTAAATCTGTAGCTTTATGCTTGTTAAACAAAAAAAATAAAAATTCATCTTCATTTAGCACAATAGGAATCTAGGTTATTGGGTGTTTTATACATCATCTACTTCAAAAATATTTTCAACACATTTCAATAATAACAAATCAATTTGAGCTTGAAATTTTTGATTTGATTGTAGACCCACTTTAAAGCTTGAAGCTTTGTCCATCAATGGTGGTTGTATTTTCTCAAACCCTTTCAACAATAATAAATCGATTTGAGCTTGAAATTTTTGATTTGAATGTAGACCCACTTTAAAGCTTGAAGCTTTGTCCATCAATGATGGTAGTATTTTCTCAACCTCTTTCAACAAATTATAAATTGATTTGAACAAAAAAAAAATGAAATTGATTTCTTGATTTTGATTGAAAATATAAGCTTCTAGGTTTTTGTTTGTGAGATTTGGAAAATTAATTGAAGAACATTTTTCCTTTTATTTGATTTTTAATGAAGATGAAAAGCTATGTTTTTTATTTTTAGTTTTAAATGTCATGATATTTTAATTTGGGCCATGGGTGGGTTTTCAATTTTTTTGGATAAACAAATAAATAAAATCAGGTAAGTTATTTAGATGATGCCACGTGTCAATCCGTTGGTCTTAAGGGTATAGATGATCCAAAATATTGACGGTAAGGGTATATACAACCTTAAAGTATAACGGAGAGTATTGACATACCATTTATGATAGTTCGGGGGTATATTTATCATTTTTCCCAATTGCAAATACCTTCCGTTATACTTTTAGAACATTAGTACCCCGGTCGTCTAAAAACTAGAGCATATATACCCTTTATACTAACGAAGATACACGTGTCATAATGTTATTCACAGATTCGACATTAATTAAATATCCGATCGACGGATAAGATTGTGTCACGTGTCCCTATTTAGTCTTCCGTTAGAGTGAAGGGCATATATGCTCTAGTTTTTGGACGGCAGAGGCATCAATATCCCAAAAGTATGACGGAGGGTATCTACATACCATTTACGATAGTTTGAGGGTATATTTGTCATTTTTCCCTATTTTCAATTGTGTAGATAAAATATTAGAATTTCGTTACGAGCAAACTTTATTTTTGGTTTTATAAAATCATGATATTACCTTGTAAAAAAAGTAAAAGGGAATGAAATGAGAGAGGTTGATTTTAGCGGATTCAGGATTTAGTCTAACTCAATAACTTTTGCTCGTTAAGAAATTTATCGAATAAATTTACCATCTATAGTCAGTCATCTATGGGACATTGCAACAGAAATTAAAGATAAATACTTGACCAGCTTCTATATGAATGATTTTTACATACTAAAAGCACAGAAGAGAAACTGCTAATGATAATATGCCAGAGAAGGATGCTGAAATGGTCAGGAAGGACGAATCTCGTTATGATAAACAAGTCAATTTTGCAAGTTCATTGTTACAGGATGTATATAGTACATGAATCCTCGATATAGATGCTAACATAGTTGGTTCTCATCCTTTAGAAACTACGAGTGTAATAGAAGAATCTGTTGACAACAGGATGATGATCAACTCGTGGCAATTGAGAACGAATTAAGCATATGGTTCTGGTTCTCAATCTTTCTTACTTGCTCCAACGAAACCAAGGTCGAAAAGACTGAAAACCCCTTCAATTTGCCGAATGTTGATGGTGCAAAAATTACTCACTGTACAGCTGTTTCTGTTGTCACTTGAACAAATTGAACAAGATGGAGATGATTATCAAGAAGAACGTGAAGAACTTTGTCGAATCCATCATAGGAGCTAAAGAAATATTGTGAGAAGCCACGGTATACGCGCTACCAGAACTTTCCTCATATTTGAGTTTGATGGTTGAAGAACCTGAAATTAACAACACATACTTAAGGAGAAACTTAGAAACAATGGATTGATTATAGCATTAACATTTCGAATTCTCCAGACTTGTGTTAGCTGGGAAAGTAGAAAGAAAATGAAGGCATTTTTATAGCTAATTTATAAAGATATTCAAAGGCATAGTTCTTCCTTCTAGAGTTCCTAAATTCGGAAAATAATAAGCATTATTCCTCTCCTAATAAGTAGTAGTATCTAGTAATCGTGTAGTTTCTTATTCTTCAATGTGTTTTACCATCTGTTGCTTCATTTATTTGTAGTTTGTATCTTGATATTTTGCTGTCATTTTTTTGGTCTTGTAACCCTACTCTGGAAAACTTCTCTTTTGAGTTAAGGGTCTAACTGAAACAACTTCTCTACCCTACAAAAGTAGGGTAATGTCTACGTACGTCTTACCATCCCTAGACCTCACTACGTACATCTGCAAATCAGTTTCACGTCACTCAAAACGTTCCCCCAATAGCTACATCAAGAACATAAGGCCAATTAACATTTTCAAGACAAGTATAAGATTAACCATCAAATGCATAGATGGTAATATTTGAAAGCGAATAATTATTTAATGAGAGTCAATTTCTAGATAGCTTTCTATGCTGTAGACTATAGAAGAACGTAGTTGATTAACTATATATACTCACAGTCATATTCAGTCCAACCAATTGCCTGATTTTCAATATCATAAACAACTAGCTTGTTTGATAACGCGAGATCTGCAACAAAATATCAAAATGTTACTTGTTGGACAGAATTATGTTACAAAATATCAAAATGTTGCAACAAAATATGTTGTAGGTGATTTTCTTCCAATTTATCCTAGTCTTGGTGGACAGAAGTACATGGTACTTGTTGTTGGTGGGACGTGGCCGGTATCCCATGAATTTAGTCGAGGCGCTAGTTGGCCCGGACACCATGGTTATCAAAAAAAAAAAAAAAACTTATCACTAATCTCTAAGCATTACAAGCTTGACCAGCAACCAGATATATATTATCCTACATTCATTCATATTCCTCAAATGTCTTATCCAGTTCATGCTTGCTGAGATAAGATTGATATGAAATATGTCTCAAGCACGGACAAGACAAGCTTAATTTTCACGAACATGCTTCAATGAAAATTATAAGGATTTACTTCAGTTACGATGCATTTCTCTGACGAGTTTCTCTTAAGAGAAAGAGAAGGTGTCAAATAATACCTCCCAACAGAGTTATTTCCGTTCCATCCTTTGTCTGCATTTTGCTGTCTTGCCAACCAATGCACCATCTACTCTCCTGCAAAATTTAATCCAGAAACTGAGATAAGATTTCTGTGAGGAAACGGGATTGCAAGTTATATAGTCCATCCCGTTGCATTTCGCTTTTTCTGCACCCTAACAACACACTTCACAAAACTTTTTGACCCTATCCTCTGGTATGGAGCAACATAAATATACACGCAGACGTATAAACCAACAAAAAGGTAGAATAGAACATACACGTTCATAATAGCTACAAATGTCAAAGACAAATTTCAAGAAAGTATCAGGTTTGAATCTAACATGGTATCATAAAAGGCTATCATAATGCTGACAAGAGATTCTAGGAGACAAATCTAGAGGCCTATAATAATGATTGTTAGGTTGATAATGGCTCGAGAATCTAAGAACTGCTATTGTAACAAGAAAGAAATCCAAATGAATTTTTTTAATATTGAAAAAGAAAGTCTTCTTGGGAAAAATAATAAACTCCATCTGATTGAAATGGAAAAGAGCTAAAGAACTTAAGCATATTTGGAGTACTTACTTCGATTTGGAAAAGATAATCGTGGGGATAGACTGTCAAAGGAAGCGAATCTGCAAACCGAAAGGTTACAACTGGGAACCCATCATCAATCCTGCACCAGCGGAGGTAGAGGAAAGTTAAAAGACAATTGAGTTTATAAGTTATGGTAGGCAATTTATCTGACTTATTTTATTTAGTCTCTTATAGAACTACACTAAGAGAACATTCATGTTCTCAGCAGTATTCTTTCCTTATTAAAAATCCTCGTATAAATATACCAAATCCAATAAATCCAATAAATACAACCATACTCTTCCCTTATTCCCTCCCATTCACTCCAAAAATAAAATACTCCCTTCATCCCAAAAAGAATAATAAGATACAGAGAGCTCTCTCCAAAAAGTATAAATTACCAAATATATTTGGAGAGACCGAAATAGAAAATAAGTTAACAAACATTAGTAGTATAGACAGTTTTAGCGTATAGTCTTCCTTACTGTATCAGTGTATATACTCATAGCGAAAATGAGAAGATCTGACATACCAAGCCTTTGACAGAAAGAAATATGAAACTCACACGAGAGGCCAGAAAGAATCTTACTTCCCAGTGTAGTCAAAGCAGTGGAAACTCTGCTCAACAAGACGAATATTCAACTGTGGGTGCCGTTCAATCAGCTATGCCAACAGTGAAACGGAAAAAATCAAGCAGAAAGGTTAAAATATATCCATGCATACATGCGGTGTAAAGCTCTCTAACAAATAATGCAATTACATTATTTCTGAAATGTCTGTAGTTACCTTGTCAATGAGAGTACTGTAGACCTTGTGTGGAAGATAAGCTAAGGTTGTTCCACTGTCAATTATTGCCATAGTTGTGGGAATGTCTAGAACTTGACCACCAACCTCAATTCCTTTCATAATAACATTATAATGTGGCCTAAAGAGCAGACAGATATTTTAACAGAGTTCAGAATAGTGGACAAATGGAGAGGTTAAAATCATGTAATCAAAGCACGAAAATAAATAACCAAAATACAACAGAAGTCACAATTTCTATAATTCAAAGTTGAAACTGACTAAGCAAATATATGCACCATCAGCGAGTGAGTTGAGAGAGTTTTAAACTCCTTACATCTACATGGTAGATTTATTGCAAATCGAGCAGTAATGTATCCAGTGATAGGACTTGACAATCTGCATTGGAACTACTTTATAAATCTAAAAGTCAACATTTATCTCTCCGTTTCAATATAGTGAGTGTTTTAAGGGCTCTAACTTGATTTTTCACTACCAAGGTGCAGTGCCAGCTCTAACATTGGCTCCATCAGGCTGTAATTACAGTGGAATCATATATCACCCTTCTTTTCCCTCGTTTGCCGCAAAAAGAGGGAGAGGGGAATACATTACTTGAGTGCACAAAAACTTCTTAAATTCATTGCTAGAGCAAGCACATAAATAGAATGAGAATTGAACAAGCAGATGTGCAAAGGATAAGAGAATATACAAATGTACAATGTCACGCAGGACTAAAGCAAGCGTACTTATACCACATAGGGACCACTTCGATAGGCTATAATGATGTTCATGGCGGTTTCAGCTTTGGTGATGATGGATCCGAAAGAGGAGTTTCGCTAAAGCTTTCGATTTGGTCGTAGCTAACTACTGTACTTTATTCATCCCTAGTAAAATGTCTATCTTTTCTTATTAGTCCGTCTCAGTTTTGCTTCCTGAAAAGAAAAATTACATGGAAGCCATTTCACTTGTAATAACTCTATATATTTTTCTTTATTTCATTCTATCAAATTAATATATGACCCTACATGTTCTACAAAAATTATTAAGCATATCAATTTTCAGATCTATTCTTAATAAATGTAGAATTGAATTAAGACATACAATTTCATTTGGAGGCAGAGAGATGCAAATATCGATTCAAACAGATTTTACAATAACATTTTGCATACAGTGTTTGAGCATTGTATATTTACCATCTTTTCGTTTAATAAAGCTTTTACCATCATTTCTTTTAAGAAGGAAATAAGGGTTAAAACTAAAAATACTTACGCATCTGGGACTAGTGGTGTTGTATTTACTTTTGGATGAACTACTGGTCCAATGGTGAATATGCCACCTCCATTCTTTCCATCTAGGCAATGTGCAAATATTTTCTTAACCTTCCCAGTGGCAGCTAGCTGCGAAATTACGGATGAACTTGCTTGTCCAAAACCAAGTATTCCATCAACTGCTTGATTAGATGCACCTAGCTCTCCAGATTGTCTAGATGAGCACCTATGTTGGATAAAAATGATGTAAACTACTACATGTCATCAAGAGATAAATTACACACCTAGTGTATGCAGACCTTACCCGTACCTCGTAGAGATAGAGAGGTTGTTTCCGATAGACCCTCAACAATAATAGGCATATTTTAGTTTTATATTTTAATCACAAGGATTAGAAACTTACCCAAATGCTATCGACCCGTTCATCGACGTTGTTTGTAGGTCTCCTGACACTTGCTCAAACTGAATATCATCCTTCACAAAGAATCCGGCTGTTGAGCTACCATCTCCATAACTAACCTGAAAATCACATGGCATTCCAGTCCTGCAATCCGAGTAGGGAGTATTGAGCATGCAAAACTCTTCGTCACAAGAAACAGATTTCCCATTTGCAGAGGCTTTCGGGTCATATGTCATCAAGTCTATCTGTAAGGTAACGACAAAGATGAGAATATAATTGGGAAAAGAGGTCGAGAATATCAAGTGACTGTCTACAAATAATAGAACCAACATCCATTTTATGCACAAAGAAAGGCAAGTGACACATATATTGGAAGAAGAATCATACCCCGAGGTCGCTTTTTGTAGGACATCCCTCACAGCTGGCACAGTTCACCCATAAAATGTCACTTCCAGTATCAACCTGGACATGAAAATCCCTTGAAGGCGTTCCAATAGATATCTTAGTGTAATAGAGCCTGTATCATTTACATACGAGGAAAATGCATAACCATAATGGCACATGATAGTATGAGCATTCATAATATCTCCACCGCCACAATCTGAAGTTATGCCCTGCCTGTAAGCAACACTTTTTTTTTTGATAACCAATATCTGCCATCTCCCAGCAACAGGTACCCTGTCTACCAAGGTTAAGACATATGGGAAGAAATCACCTAGTGTTTTTGTCTTTGCTGGGATTTGAACCTAAAACCTCATGGTTCTCAACTCACTTCATTGACCACTAGGTCACATCATGGGCGCGCACTTCTATTTATTTATTCTTTGGTGGTGAAGTTGTGAGGGGGGCTACATTTTAAACAACGAACTTTAAAAGTTAACGTGGTTAAAAAAAACAAGTACTAAGCTAAGCAAAGAAGCCATGATATCAATTAGTCATAACGTTGAGAAACAAAGCTGCATGCTTTCTTAAAACATCTACACCTTGTCCTCCTCTTTTAGAAGAACAAATACAAGAACCAACCAATATCATCATTCAAATTATCAACAATCAAACTTTAGACTGTCTCAACCCTTTAGAAAATGCAAATAAGCTAATTTGATAGAGAAAACATCAAACCAGAATTTGAAATCTGTAGTATATAAAATATTAATCATGGATCAAATTGAAAGAGTATCATATAAATTAGAACAAACCCCGAGAGGTAGTAAGAATTATCAAAAACCTGTGCAACGGAAATAACTTTCCACACAACAATAATATCTATGCCTCAATCCCAAGCAAGAAAATGTTTTCGTGTAGCCTATCTATTCGAATGTTCTCTTCACTTGAGTAAATGTAATTGGGTTTAAAAGGAAATGACTTCCCATACACTGTCAAAACTTGCAGACATGATAAATTAGGAGGGAGAGAGAGAGCACTAATTATGAAAAAAACCATGCAAAGGCAATAACTTTGCCTACAGTGACAAAGTGCAGACATGATAATATGTTGAATAGTCTCAAGTTAAAATCCCAACGGAGGCAGAAGGAAAACACTAGTCATTTCTTCCCATCTATCCAAGCCTCAATCGACAAAGTTACCAGATACCTTTGCTAGTGGGAGGTAGCAAATAAGGGTGGCAATAGTGTTCTCGAAAGATGAAGCACAAATAAAACATGACATTTAATGAAAACAAGGCGCAAAGGGAGAAAAAAAATATAAATACATATGTCTAGTCCAAGACTAATAATTATAAGCATGAATGCCAAATATATGACCACAAAAATTGAATTTTTTTTGCGATAAACTGAAATATCAATAGTTTAATACCCCACCTCTCAAGAAAAAATATGCCTTAGAACCTTGACGACGACACTAAAGCACACATTAAGCTAAGCACTCAAAACATTTTTAGCCTCCTTCAGGGCTAAGCGCGCCTTTGACAACACAAGGCCGGAGCTAGCATTATGGTTACAGGTTTAGCAGAAGACCAAGTAATTTATGCTCAAAATCTTGTATTTGTCTTAAAAATTCATTTAACATGCACAAATAATCTATATATCAATCCATAACCCATAAACTAAAAATCCTAGCTCCCAGCTGGCCTAAATATCAGATGACATTGACAGCCCGGTACACTAAGCTCCCGCTATACACAAACTACGAGGAAGAGCCCGACCACAAGGGTCTATTAACCTACATTTCTGCAAGAACCTGTTTCCACAACTCGAACCCAAAAAAACATGAAAATAAACAGAGAAAGGGAACTAACGCAGCATCAGTAGGCAAGCCATTTCCACCCAATTTGAAATCAATAACAGTAAGCATTCTGCTATGCCGTCGATTATCATGAGCTTTAAGATCATAAATCGACCCATTACCATTCCTCCCACCATATTTATGCTTCACATTAAAAATCAAATTTTCCCCTTTGACATCTACACCAAAACCCATCAAAATCAACAACAATATCAAACACCCATTTCTCAAATCACCCATTTTCTTCCAAATTTCCTTCAAATTATGCAATATAAACACAAACCCACCTCTCAAATTGCATTTTCTGTACGTATATACATTCTTGTTATACGTACAGATATATTTTTTTATGAAATTTGAGAAGGAAGAGAAAAAGGAAGGATTTTTTTCAATTTTTTTTTCTTTTTCCTTATATTACTCTTGAAGAAATTGTAACAAGAATACGGAATTATACGAGTAATTTAATTTTTTTTTCTTCAATGGAGAAAAAGACAAGTGGATTATTGTTCATAATTTTGGTGAACAGAAGAAGAAGAAGAAAAAAAGGTACTAGCTTTTTGGCCGAGAATGCAGGGAAAAAAAGAGCAGACAATGTCACTGGTCGGTCGTATTTTTTTTTTATATATTCGTAATCGAGTCCGATTAAATTTAGATTCGCTAAATAATAATAAAAATATTATTCATAATAATTATAATTTAAAATATAAAAAATTCTTTTTGTTAGCTAAAAAAAAAAAACACATTACAAATCTTAGCAGAAACAAAGAAAGAATCCAAACTCTATATGGCTTTATTGATGTCATGGAGACCATCTTCTGCTTCTAATATCAGTTTTCCATTTATAGTGAAGAAGACATCTTATTCTATATCTGCAAAAATGGGGTCTTTTAGTACTAATAATATTAGTTGCAGTGTCGCTTCTTCATCAGCATCAACAATGGTGGCTCAGAGGAAACTTCCAATTTTGCTTTTTGATGTTATGGATACTATTGTTCGTGACCCTTTTTACCATGATGTCCCTGCCTTCTTCAGGTGTTTACTATGTTGAATTTCAGTTTGCCCCCTTTTACTGTTGACTTTAAAGATCCCATTTTTATGTTGTCTTGTTATTCTGGAATTCTTGAATTTGCTGTGGTAATAGCTCAATGGTGTATTTACTATGTTGAATTTCAGTTTGCCCCTTTTACTGTTGAACTTAAAGATCCCATTTTTATGTTGTCTTGTTATGCTGGAGTTCTTGAATTTGATGAGTCAATAGCTCAGTGGGTATTTACTATGTTGAGTTTAAAGATCCCTTTTTTATGTTATCTTGTTATGCTGGATTGTTGAATTTGATGAGTCAATAACTCAATAGGTAGCTGAAGGTGTATCGGAAATAGTCTCACTACCTCTGAGGTAGGGGTAAGGTTTTCGTACACTTTATCTCTCCGGACCCCATTTTGTGGGACTTTAGGGGTATGTTGTTGTTGTTGTAATAACTCAATGGGTATTTAGTATGTTGAACTCCACTTGGCTTTTTACTGTTTTCTGATGTTTCTGTTGAGTTTAAAGGTATCATTTTTATGCTGGAATTCTTGAATTGCTCAGTCAGTAAGTCAATATTAATCAACTACTTCTTAATGGGGTGGGATATATGAATCTTCTGTTACTATTTCACTGGGGCCCAAATCAATTCTTGAATTGCTATGTGTAAGAAATTAGCAGATGGAGTTTTGACATTTGACCCCTCCATTGGAGACCCAAAAGAACAAAAAGAGAAAAAAAAGAAGTGAAAAAGAAAGTTGTAGCCACTTGAGCTTGATTAGAGTTTGACTTCTGATCTGTGTGAATATATATATATATATATATATTAATGTATGATTTAAGCAAGTATACAAACAAAACAACTATGCCTTAGTCCCAAACAAGTTGAGGTCGGCTATATGAATCTTTACTATTCATAATCTTAATTGTAGAGTAAAGATATCTCGATCTTCTGCATGTCCTAACATTCCTCTTAATCTTCCTTGTAATTGGAAAATTATCTTCACATTGATATATGTAATAATATTTTTGCCTTCGATTGTTGTGGACTTCCCTGTTTTAAGATTTTAACCACAGCGAATATGGTCCCACGTTCTTGCATGTTTGAAAGCCAAGTGAGCATTTCATATATGTGTATAAACTGAAATAGTTTATTGTTAGTTCAATCAACTTATACTGTTGCTCAGCATATAGTTAACACCATGTTGTATAATTCTTAAAATGTGTAATTCCTAAACAATCAAGGTAGAAGCCCCCTACTTCAGCTGGCATATGTAACTTAACTCAGATAGTCGAATTACATATCTTACTTGTCACGCAACTACTAGTCATAAACCCAAACTGTTTCAACAGTACTTCGGAACCCCTTCTTTTGCAACAGGCAAATACCAGTTATTTATGAATACCGAATTCATTCCATCTCAGGTTGATGCAATCTCTTCTGGTAACGGTCCAGTGCTGCTTTGGGCTCCTTTTATCTCGTTTCTTTCCATTATTTTTCATTCAAACCAGACCAAATTTTGTTCTTTTCTCTTTTAGCTTCTAAATTTTTGTGCTGTTTCAAATTGAGATTTTTTATTCAGAATGTCAATGAAAGAATTGCTGGAAAGCAAGCATCCAACTTCCTGGATTGAGTTTGAAAAAGGCCTTATCAGTGAGGTATGTTGAGAAGTGTGTTCTACTTGTAACTGCTTCAAGTAGCTAGACATTTTAATGGAGACATATTACTATATATTTTGTTTCTCTTTTATCTCGAAAGATGTAGACTATGATTGTTCTCTTTTCTTAATTTATAAAAGTATGTTGTACTACTCTTTTCAGGAGGAGTTGACTAGGAAATTCTTCAAGGATGGAAGATCTTTTGATATGGAAGGTATGTTAGACATTCTCGGATGTCAGCACCTTATCACACAGTGTCCGACAACTTCATGACATATTCATGAAGTATTAATTTTGACACGATGAGTTCATATTTTCATTTGAGCTCATGCTTCAGTAAATCTGTCCGTTGTACTCTCTCAATATTTTCTTATTATGAAGAGGAGATGCAAAATTTGAATCAAAATGTTAAATGGTATAAGATGTTGGCCATGCCTCAACCATTTATTCTTGTCTGAATGTGTAAAATCGACGAGGAAGTGCAGAATGGGCCTTATTGCTAAGAACTGATGTATAAAGAATACTCTCGACTTCTTTCTCAGGAATATTCTACCATCATTTCCTAATTGTTTCTTCATCTTCTGCATGCGAGAGTTTGATCAATGTTAGCGAAGGTTGATTTAATTGTTACTTTTTTCGATCTATAAGCATCTTTTGTTTGTTCATTGTAAACTGAAAAACCACTTTTTGTCAGGTCTCAAAAACTGTATGAGAAGAGGATATTCCTACCTTGAAGGTGTTGAAGGATTATTGAATTCTTTGAAAGAAAATGGCTATGAGATCCACGCTTTCACAAATTATCCAATCTGGTATGACAACAACTACGCCTCAGTCCCAAACAAAGATGTAGTCGGTTATATAATTCCTTACTTACCATGATACTCCATATAAACTCGTCTGAGGCCAATATTATACAAAATAAAAATAATCAATCAAACCTTCGTTACTTTCAAAATACAAACATTCAAGTGTTTCAAACTTTGTTCTTTCAGGTACCAGATGATTGAGGACGAGCTAAAACTCTCAAACTACCTATCTTGGACATTTTGTTCCTGTATATTTGGTAGTTTTCTCTTTACCTTCACAAACTTTCTATCTCTCAACTTTCGTTTGATCAATATTTCATTAATCGAACTGTGAAAGCAGCCATTAATGCTTGCATTAGGATTGACTGTCTACTTCACACCCGTTGGGGGTGCAATCCTCTCCCGGGCCCTGCTAACACGGGATGCTTTGTGCACCAGGCTCCCCTTTAATATTTCATTGTTGATGTGGCTAGCTCCTTATGTATTCCTGCACATGTAGAGTTTTGGGATGCTTACACAAGCAACCAGAGGCAGATCGGGGATTTAGTTTATGGGTTCTGGATCACAATCTTTTTTGCTTGCTCGGTTCTGGATAGATTATTTATACATATTAAGTGGTTCTTTAACAATCTCTCTACCGCACATGGGTAAGGTTTGCTTTAGAGTTTGAACATTTAAAGTTTTTTCTACCTTTGAAAGTCAATTCCATATTTCTTTTTTGTAAGGATTCTTAGTGAGAATCGATGGAGTGACATGTCCATTTCAGTGTTTACAATGCTTTAGTTGAATATTTGTCTCTATAGATCATATTTGTATGCTTCACGGGTCGAGTATCTATCTGAATGTGCTCTACAAGTTTAATAAGTTCAATTGTTACAGTCAAATTGCTGTTTTAAAACTTGGTTCATAAGACTCAGAACTCAAATGCTGATCTTTTTATCCTATTTTTTCTGTTGTACTGCATCTCAAATTTGTGAAATTTCGGATGCTGATCTGCTTTTGTTCCTTGTTGAAAAGTTCCGTAACCTTAAACTTGTGGAGTTGTGACACGTAAATGAATTCGATTGGAGCATAGACCTGACTTTTTTCATATGTTTACAGGAAAACGGAAGCCTGATCCCGATTTTTATTTAGAAGTTGTAAAGCATCTCAATGTAAAAGCTTCCAACTGCATTTTTGTTGATGACAGGTATGTCCCAATAATAGTGTATGCTTTTAATTAAACTATGTTGCTCGGGCTCTTCAGAACTGTTGTAGTACGCTGTACACTTGACAGATATATGATAATGAGTTAACTAGTAAGAGAACTTAAACATATAGCACATGTTGATTTTGCTACCATGCTTATCTCTTCTCGAGAATCGTTACATCCCTTAACAATGTACAGTAGCTATCCCTTGACCACAACGTTGAGTTTGGCCTCGATATGATTTTCATATCACCACTATATAGACAGAGTCTGCGTCTTGGATGCATCCCAACGTCATTGTTATTTGTCTATCTACTCATTATATTAACCTGGATTGCAAAAAAGGGTCCAATTTTTCTCACGCGAGTTGTATCATTGATCGTCCAGGATGGGGAACGTTGAAGCTGCAATTGAACTCGGACTCAAAGGCCTTCAATTCAAGAATGCAGATTTGTTGCAGAAGGACTTATCTCTCCTCGGTATCGATATATCAACAAATGAAAGTCAAGATCTGACTGAATGTTCATCATGAGATTATATATCATGATAGTTCTGTTTTTGTTTTCTTAACATTTGTTCTTGAGGAACAGTTCCTCAAAATATGTTACAATTTTAGGCCTCAAGAGAGTTGTATATTCTATGTATAATGAATGTATACAACCAACTTGACTAGTGAAAGGACATCAGACAATGTAAATGTCTATTAGAATTATTTGCTCTTATTAAAATGGATAAATAAATTGGGCCTTCTTACCAAGATACTTATCCATATAAAAGTTCATTTTGATTAGTACTAAGTATAAAAAAAAAGAAAAGGAAAAAGAGCAAATATATTCCTCAACTTTGTGATTCAGGGCATATATATTTCTTGTTTAAAAAACTGGTGCACATATATCCCCGTCGTTAACAAATAGTTCATATTTGCTCTTTTCGTTAATAGATCTATATTTACCGAATTAAAAAAATAAATTGAAGTTGATTATTTTAGTTTGAGAAATGTTATGTGGTTTTAAAAAATTAATCTAGCCCATCTTTTTGTCTCTCCAAATCAACTCAGATATGCGCTATTTATTAGATAGCAATGCTATATATACATCACTTTTTTAACAAGGAATATATCCGTTTTAAATTTTAAAGTCAAAGGGGTATATCTGCCTGTTACCCTAATTTTAAGAAAAGTTTGGAAAGAAGCAATAGAATAATTATATCATTAACATATATATATATATATATAAATTGTAGTGTCACTCATTGACCATTAATATATATATATATATATATATATATATATATATATATAAATTGTAGTGTCACTCATTGACCATTAAGATTTTACAAATCTCAAAATATGGTATGTAAATTTAATTGTGATTTTGAATATTCAATTATTCCTAAAAAATATTGACTTTTTTCAAAATTAAAATTGTCATAATAAATTTATTGCCAAACTTGGGTCAAATTATTTAGATTTACTTGAAATTATTCATTATTAACAAGTCTTATTATACATCTATAAATATAATTCATTTTCCCTCTTTTATCTTCACAATTTATTCTTCTTCTTTTCGTTTGTGTGTCAAACATGACTAAAAATTCAGATGAATTGAGAAATGAAAAGAAAGCAAGAGACATAGCTGATTTGTTCAAAACAGCAAAAGAATTATCAATTTTATGTGGAATACTTGTTTCAATAATTATTCTTAATCCTGGAGAATTCATTCCTATTATGTGGCCAAATGAATTTGAGGCTAAGGGTATACTCACAAGGTACTTAGGTTTCTCCGAAGATGAAAGGCGAAAAAAGTTCGTTGAACATGAAACTTATTTGGCAGATAAATTGATTGATCGGAAACTAAATATAGAGGAAAAAGTGAGAAGAAGCGAGGAGAAGAAATCGAAATTTATGTTCAAACAATTATACGACAGAAATGTTAAAGTATCTGAACTTAAGCTTGATGCTAAGGAAATAAGAGAATTGTTAAAGTTGTCTGCTCTTACAAGGGTTCAAGTTGATGAAAGGAAAAAACAATTTGATCAACAATCCCAAATTTTTCAGCCTGCATCACTTTTCACTAATTTCGATTCGACAACAAGGAATGATATAGATCATAACGATTTTCATGTTGACACATTATTGAGTTTGTTGGTTGGAAGAGGTATTAAACGTGAACGAAATGAATGATCATATTATTATTTCTATTATTATCACATATCATTTATTATATAATGCTATGTGAAAGCTATGTTATATTAGTGGTAAGAAATGTAATAGTGCTATTCGATCATCCTAAATATACCTGTAATATTTGGTGATCTATTAAATTAAATTACATTTCAATTATATTATATTTCTTTTCGCGTTATAGCATTCAACTTATTAGAAATTTATTTTTCTTAATTAATACTACTATTTTATATCATTATTTAATAATAAAAATAGTATTGAATGTAGTTAATTTGCTAACATAAACAAGTAAAAAGAAGAATACATACTTAATTAAAAAAAAAGTTAAATAATATAAAACGAAAGAAATACAAAAAATAAACTAATGCTTAATCGAGTAATATGGTGAGTGACTATATTGTTCTTTATAAAATTTAGTGATTGTTGTTAAATATACAATCACTAAATTTTTGTTATGGACAAAATTCAAAAAATATAAGGATGTACCTATATATAATTTTAATCCTTATTATAAATTTATGCATCATATTATTTTCACCAACCTCTAGATCACATGATAGCAATTTATAAATTACGTCAAAGTTTTATTTTTGTGCGTGAGCTTTATATAATGACATAAAAGTATATACTAATATATTTAAATATTATACTTCATGTACCAAATTTAGAAAAAACACAAAACAAAGTACATATTTTTGTAAAATTGTTATTGCAAGAAATCCTCAAAAGTCTTTAGTCTATCCTCTTTCGCAAAATTTTCTTCAAAATCAAGTGGAAAAAACTGAAAAAAAATCCAAGAAAATTTCAGGGTTTTACACCCTTTACGATTCTTGATCATTACCCACAATGAGTCTTACAGAATTCGCTATGGTGAGGAATTTATGTTCTATTTAGTATTGAAGTGATTTTTTGTAAAATTTTAGGTTTGGGTGATGATAAGTGTGAGATTTGATGAAATTCTTGAGTTTTATTTGCTTTGGATTTATAAATTATTTGCCCAATTAGTTTAGAATGTACTCTTAGTTGATATTTGGAACTTTGATTGAAGTTTTGTGCAAAAAAGGGTGTTTGGTATAGGGTTTATTGTTGGTTCATGGGGTGGGGGTTGATTTACCTGTAAAGATTATGTTTTTGCTTAGTATTTTGTAGCAATAGGCAGTAATTGGGATTTTATTTTGAGTGAAATAGGAGAAAAATGTTGTATAAGAAGAATGTTACAAGAGTAGCTCAATTTTGCTCAAGTATGAAACTTTTGACAGAAAGTTGTTGGACTATAGATTGTGATTGAAGAAGTTGGGTCGCGGGGAATGATTGACTAGTAAAAATATGTTTTTGCTTAGTATTTTGTTGCAATAAGCTGTGATTAGTAGTTTAATTTTGAGTAAAATTGGAGAAAGTTGTTATGTGAGAAGAAATAAGTGACAAATGTTTCAAGAGTAGTTCAATTTTGCTCAAGTCTGTAGCTTTTGAATAAAGCGGGTGATTCATAAAGCCAACCCAATTAGTTTGGGATTAAATCATAGTTGAACATAGTTGATACTGGATTTCTGGAACTTCAATGAAAGTTTTTACAGAAATGGGTTTATTGTTGATTCAGGAGGGTTGATTGATCTGTAAAAATATGTTCTTGTTTAGTATTTTGAAGCAATAGGAAGTGAGTGGTCGGTTAATTTTGAGTAAAATAGGAGAAAGTTGTTGTATAAGAAGAAATAACTGAAAAATGTTTAACGAGTAGCTCAATTTTGCTTAAGTCTAAAACTTTCGACAGGAAGTTGTTGGACTATATATTGTGATTATTGTAATCATTAGGTTTGGGTAAGGATGCTTGATTCTTGTCCTTTAGCCACTCCTCTTACTAGTGGTACCAAGCTTCCCAAGTGTAAGTGTGAGATTTAAAGAACTTCTCGAATTTCATTTGCTTTCAATTGGTTTGGAACGGACTTCTAGTTGATTATAGTTGATATTGGATTTTTGGAACTTCGATGGAAGTTTTTACAGAAATGGATGTTTGGTATAGGGGTTTTCTTCATAGTGGGTGGTTGATTTACCTGTAAAGATTACGTTTTTGCTTAGTATTTTGTTGCAACAGGCAGTAATAGTAGTTTCATTTTGGGCATAATCAGAGAAAGTTGTTGTATAACAAGAAATAAGTGAAAAAATGTTTCAAGAGTAGCTCAATTTTGCTGAAGTATGAAACTTTTGGCAGAAAGTTGTTGGTATCTATAGATTGTGATTTAAGAAGTTGGTTCACGGGGAATGATCACTAGTAAAAATATGTTTTTACTTTGTATTTTGTTGCAATAAGCCGTGATTGGTAGTTTAATTTTGAGTAAAATCAGGGAAAGTTGTCGTATGAGAAGAAACAAATGATAAAATGTTTCGAGAGTAACCCAATTTTACCGAAGTCTGAAACTTTTGACCAAAAGTTGTTGGAGCTATAGATTTTGATTTAAGAATCTAACTGGAACACTCCTGCTTTGTATTTTTATTTTAATATTGAATTGCTTATTTGTAGTCATTAAGTTTGGGTAATGAAAAGTGTGAGATTTAAAGACCTTTTAAAATTTTACAAATTATTTACCCTATTGAAAGGTTCAAATGAAGTGAATGTATCATAAAGCCAACCCAAATACTGTAAATATTGCTTGGAGAGCATTCTCAACCTTATAATCTGATTTTGGCATGCACATGTGTATATTATTCTTATTTTTTGTCTAACAACCGTAATATCTATTCACCTTGTTTAGTTCAATAAATCAGGAAAAAGCTAACTAAATTGTTTAGTCGATTAGGACCAAATCATAAAGATTTAATACATACAATCAGTCATGTTCGGGTGATTTAGTTGATAGCCTTGCCTTGATCATTTGATACAACAACAACATACCTAGTGTACTCCCACGATTGGGGTTTGGGGAGGGTAGAGTGTACACATACCTTACCCTTACCTTGGGAGGTAGAGAGACCGTTTCCGGTAGACCTTCGGCTCAAGGAAAAACAATTCAAGACAGATCAAAAAAAGAAATGACCAAGTGGAGAAGCCATGGCAAAATACTACAGAGAGCATGACAAAGCAGTCTGAAAAAGGGAGCAGTAATCGAAGTACAAGAAACAACAGATAGTAGCAGAAATCGAAGGACAAGAAATTACAAGAGTAATACTATGACTAACTAGTATGTAAGGAAAAATGAAACAACGTCAACTACCTACTAACCTTTTACCCTAATCCGTGTCCTCCATAACCTCCTATCTTAATGTCATGTCCTCGGTAATTTGAAACTATGCCATGCCCTATCTAATCACCTCTCCCCATACTTCTTCAGCCTACCTCTACCTCTCTGTTCATTTGATATTTGCGGTAAATCAATTTTGCTTGATGGTTAACAATCTTTTACTTAAACAATCAGTGTACTATTTTACTTTCTTATGCCTTAATGCAATCTTTATCCTTCCAATAATAAGTGTTGTTTTGGTTGGCTTGATTTTCTATTGACCCTTGCATCGTATTAATGCAGGTAGAGGAACTGGCCTTTCTTATCAAAGATAATCTTCCTTGCAAGCATCTTATCCTATCTATGGAGGAGACCCTAGTCAATTTCCTTCTCGATGATACCAGGTATTTTAGTGTGAAGAGTTAATCAGACTGGAGGTTATGAAGATGCAGACTTATAGTTGCCTGTGTTAATAGCAAACAATTTAACTTTTAGTTGTTTCCAGAGAACATGTACTTCATGACATCATCAAGCAGCAAGAAATAATTATTTGTCATAGTTTGTTCGTTTGCTTTTTTACTTTTGCTTTCCTCTTTTGTCTCATACAATTGTGCCTCCATCTCCCTCAAATTATTTCTCTTGCACTTGTCATAGTTCGTTATCTGATTCCACAAGCCTTGACAATATTATAAGTTGCCATTTTTCATCACAGCTTCGGCCTGCGTGGATTCAAACTCTGTTAGTTAACTTATAGTAGTTCATTTTCATCATATATCTGTAAACACTATCTGCGCCTCATTTATCGTGAAATTATCCCAATTGTTCTTGACATCTATCACTTGTAAAACTAAATCCCTCTTTTGTTTATATGTACTTATCAATTTTTTTTAACAGAAATTTTGTATTTATCAATTGATTCAAAGGAGGAGGATAACAATGATATTCTGTGGATTTGACTTGAAATACCTTTTTCTCATTATACAATGTGTGAATGCTATTTTCCTGAGGGTACCAATCATAATAATCTAGTACTTTTATGCAGTTCTGATGGAATCTTGGAGCTTGAACCAACGAATCCATATAACCGCCTTCTCTTACATCGTCTTGCTGATATTTTTGGGTAATTGCACTCAGAATGTTGATTGCTTAATATCATTGTGTACTTTGCTCTTTGAGCTATTGACAAGTGTAAACTGTCTTGTTCTGGCAGGTTTTCTCATCAATCAGTTGGTGAAGGGGAAGAACGGCACTTGGTCTTGGAGCGTTGCTCAGATACATCAATGTATGTAAAAAGAAAATTGCCTGTCCTAAACTCATTTGAATGTTTATATCGCAGTTCTATAACCTTTCTGAACACATCTTAATTTGAAATCCATGAGGATATATATATATATTCTGCCAAAGCATCTGTAGTGTCATGTTTGGTTGTTTGTGCAAATGTTGATATAATAGACCTTTTAGGTGAACATCGTTGCCTACAACATTACGTTGTGAGAGTTGCTAGGGCTGATTTTAACCTACTCCCTCCATCCCAATTTAAGTGTCTTAGTTTGACTGGACACCGAGTTAAAGAAATAAAGGAAGACTTTTGAATCTCGTGGTCTTAAATTAAAGACGTGTATAGTCCTTTAAAACTTGTGGTTTTAAACTTGCCATCTAAGTTGCTCGGACTCTCCAAAAATGTTGCCACCCCCGTGTCGGATCCTTCAAAAATACACTATTTTTGGAGGATCCGACATGCACCCGTCGACATTTTTGAAGAGTCCAAGCAACATAGCTTGCCATGTAGAATGTTGGAATTGGAAAACTTACTGAAAATCTATGTTGTTCGGACTCTTAAAAAATGTCAACGGGTGCGTGTCGAATTCTCCATAACTAGTGTATCTTTGGAGAATCCGACACGGGTGCGGCATTGAAAGTGGAGTCCGCACAACTAAGCTGAAAATAGAAAAAGGCACTCTTTTTGGGACTTAACAAAAAGGAAAGTAAGACAACACAGGGATTAATTCTTTGGTTGAAAGACAAGGGAAGAAAGGTCTTTGGGAGTACTACTTGTATTGATTCCTGGATACACCTTTTGGAATCGTAGCCTTGTTTAAGGATCATTCAGGTGCTATCTGGCGCATCATAGGTGCAGGTGTGCAGCAATTTGTGCGTGCTTATATCTTGCAAACTCGAAACATTTCTTTTAAGTCTTTGCTTATATAACTAGTTTTGTGGCTGAACAACTCACACTTGCTGTGAATGTTTTTATTTCATGAGTAGCTAAAATTCACACTTTAGGATATCAACCACAGAACAAACTCTGTTAGGATTGTTGGAGCAAAAAGTAACAGTAGTTTCATATCCTCTAAAGCGGGATTTTAGATTAGATTCTATTCTTTATGATTCTTCCATAGTTTGATTTTGTCCTTGTCTTTTAATTAGAGGTAGAATTTTAATTTTCACCTGAGTTCAGCTATTTCAGTATTCCTTTTTCTTAACAGAACCCCTTACTGTGTTGTCATTGATTAATACTAATACTTTACGAATTAATCGCCTTATTTCTTCCCGGTCTCCTCCCTCCCCAACCCCCTCACCCTGTCTCTCTTACTCTGTGTTCTTCTCTCAACTTATGATCATTTTCCCTTCTCTAATATTTCCCTGTCAATTTCTATTTTTTGAGATGGATATTTGCCTGATAATTTCTCCCTTCTCTCGTTCTGGTTCTTCATCAATCCATCTTCAAGACTCGTCTAGTCTTCGTTATTGGTAGAAATTGGAATAGTAAAAAATGCGTCTCCCAGACTTGAAACCTTCCGATGGACCCATGCAGTCACTTTCCTTATTTGGACTACCCATTCCAAGATTGTGTCTGCCTCTCCAGAGGACCCACACCCGCTGGTTACATGCGCAAAATCTCCAATACTCTTATAGCCTCTCGACTTCAGCTGTGGAAACATAATATAAACCATCTCAAAGCCCAAGAATAGCAACTTCCACACCACTGCATCCATATAATATCTCATCTTGTTGGTCAGTAGGATGGACGAATCAAATACAACCCTTCTTGCATTTAGCCTTTTCCCCTTCTTAAGTGACATGACGTGCTTGAAGTTCTGAACTCTTAAGTGATAAAGTTTGTCATTGTTAGTTCATTGTTTTCTAACATTTTTGGGAACTCAATTTGCAGACCTTCCATTCTCATTAGTGATCTCCTTTGGCAGTATGACGAACTCCAGTCTCCAAGGACTGTAGATGTGATATATAGAAGAAAAGAAGGTTCAGAAGGTATTGTTTTGAATGTGACAGACACTTAACTGGTAAGCAACAAAATAAGCATTGTTGTTGCTTTTCAGGGTCAAAGGTAGAAGACACACCAACACCAATCATTAACCTTTCGCTTGAGGAGAGGGAAGAAGCTTATATGGCTGCCCGAAAACGGATTTTTTCTGTTGATCAAGGTGAGACAAGACAATGTATGAAGGATAGACCTCAAAAAGATCCTACGGTTGCTCGTCGTATGATTGCACATGCACTTGGCCAAAGAACCAGGCCAGCTAACCTAGAGATCCACCATGCAAATACTGAGCAATGTGAAGAACAATCCAAGGATGTAAATATCCAGTATAAGGAAGAACGACCGACAAATTTGGGCAAGCAGACTTGTACAGAGGTTAAAACTCCCCCTACAAAATATCCAGGTTCAGGTAGTAAGCCCAAAAGCAACAAATCAAATGGCAGTAGATCACCGCATATGAAGAAGAGCACACCTAAAAACACTGATGGGACAGGTTCATCGACACCAGTGAAAAAGGACGTGAAGGTTCCTAAAGATAGTATTCGCGAAGAACATATTGGTGCTGCTAAGAGACTATTTGCCAATGCTCTAGGATTTGCAAGAGAAGGGAATCTGAAATAAAGAACATAATGTATTCTTCTTGAAATGCTTGAAGAGTAGCCCAGCCACACATAACCATTGAAGTAAACGAATGATCTCGAGCACTTCATGATTCTCTTGTGAAATCTGTGCCCACGAGGAAACTGAACGGTGGTAATTTTGTGCCAGCCCTTTGATAGCTGCATCGTATACATACAGCAAGGAACTGTTGGAGAATTGAAAGCTACTGAATCCAAGTTATCGACAAGCTTAAGGTCGTAAAATTTGTCACATTGGCCTAGTCTGTCTGCATCATCCTCTGTAGCACAGATTTTCTCTTCAAGGGAATTCGCCAGCGACCATATTCGCCATTTTCTTTGGCTTTCTTTCACTATGAATTATGATTTACAACTTCATTTTAGTTCAATAGAGTTTGAACTTGGCTGTTATGCCATGGAATTGCAAGTTAGTAGTAATATTGTCTATAGATTACGGTGATACTCTTGAAATTTGGATTTATGAATGAGTTTAAGAGTAGTCTGGTTTGACTTGGATTGTAGTTCTTGTAGATTCCATGAACCACTGTTTATTTTTCCTCCTCTTTCAAGTAGATATAGAAAAGTATAGTCATTGTTCGGTACATAAAGCATCTCGTGTTCACAGGGTCCTTCCGTGGTTATTTTTACGAACTATATTCACCTAAATAGCTATTGCTAATGACCATTAATTAACATTTTCATTCTTGTTAAACTTGTCCATGTTTAAAGCAAGAAATAAATTATAATCATTAAATTTTCACATGTTTTAGTTGGTTTAAAAGTCTATTGATTTGATAAGCATCTGTCATTCTTTGATAGCAAAAAAATAAAAAAATAATAAAGTTTACATTATAATAATAACATATTCAATATAGTCTTACGAGTGGGGTCTAGAGAGGATAGGATATACACAAACATTTTCTCTATCTTCTGGGATAGAAAAATTATTTCCAATAGAAATCATTTCTCTGAACAAGTTTCCATCAACTAAATTGAAAATTAGTATAAATCAGAGGCAGCTACTAATGATTAACTTGTCTTTCACATTTGAAAAAAATAAATAACTATAGGATACTATATAAATTATTTGTACACAATATTGAACACATTTTAATGAACAATGACCAAATATACTTAAATTTATATCTTTCACATTGTTTTACCAACAACTCTCACCCACATATTTTTAATTTTTGCCCTCATTATAGACCAATGCACTATCCATTGTTCAAAAAATTATGGCTGGTAACCAAAGTCATGGTGTGTGAAAACATAATTAGCATTATGTG